>CAJNIZ010019002.1:70328-150819 GCA_905231905.1 Symbiodinium pilosum
GTAACCTCCTTTGGGTGGCCCGCGCTGCGCGTCGCCGCGGCTCCAGCAAAATCCAGAAATGTGGCACTCAACCTGACCAGCTAGGACGCGGTCCTAGAGGATAACGAGAGGCATTGCATTTGTGTCCTTCTTTCAAAGTAAGGCTTTTGGAGCAGCCTTCGACTCCCGCCTCGGCAGCCGCGCTTAGAGCCCAAAGAATCTAGAGGGTGCTGCATTTTCGCTCTCCAAGACAAGCCTTTTGGGTACCATTTAGTCCCCATATGGGCTATTCTCACAATGAGATTATGCCCAAAACGTGGGAGCCTGTCTGGAATGCTAAGTATAGTGCGGCAGCACCTAGTTCTTTAGCATACAACAATAGGACTTATTTCCAAAAACGCCGCAAAAGGTTAGTATTCTTCGTGCTTTGGGGATGTAGGTACCCCGCGTTTTGACCGCCAGGTCTTCATAGCCACAGATGCGCCAGACGACCTACGTGCCGAGCTACAGAAGGAGGCGCAAGGGTGTGGGGAGTTCTCAAGGCGAGATATGGGATTTAGGGTTTAGGCCTTAATCCCCATGTAGTCCTTGTTTGGGAGGCTGCAATTACAAAGAACCGACTTGTCTATACGGGGTTTCAAGTTAGTTTGGGAGGGTGGCAACTTTAACAAGAACGCGTAGCCATTGTTTACGCTTGAAAACCATATTAAATTCATTGTTCCGTTTCCAGGAAAAAACATCTTTCGCAGAGGCGCCATTCTCTTGCTGGCGGGGAACGACGGTATGGAATATGCGATTACACAGTGTCTACCCGAGGGTGCATCGATCCAGTGTCTTGCGTGTAGATTAAGAGCAAGACTTTACAGATACCGGTGCGGCTAGTAGCTATTCCACGTTAACCCTACACCGAGCGTTTAAACCTGAACTCCTCAGCCCCTTAAAATCCCAAGGCCCAAACGCACCTCATGGGGACCTAGATGCGCGTGAGGGAATGTTGCTTTAGGGAACGGAATATTGGTTAGAAGTCTTACCCTATAGACCACCAAACAAGTCCGTGTTATGGGTTCCATGGGTTCCATGCCATTTCAAGGGCATAATGACAATGAGATGTCTGCATGGATCCTCGCCTGAACTTCGCTTGCGTGGAAAGGTGAACGGCAAGATCGTGTTTTACGCCAGGAACCAAGCAGCCGGAGGTAGGATCAGATCCTAGCTTTGGGGTTTTGGGGTGTTGCGCAGATGTCCAGGAATCAGTTGCCACCCTGAATTGCATGGCGACATAGTTTACATGAAAGCATAAAATGGCTGACAGGCACATCCGCTGCGCCGCCTGAAATGCTTAAACTAAGTTTTTTGCAGGTTCTGAAGTTTCTTCACAGTGGAACCAAGAAGTCAACTCAAGTCATGTTCTTCACGCCCATGGGCTCTCCCCCAAAATAACTGCAAGTGTACATAGTCTACTGGAAGGCACCAACTTTCGAAACTGGAACCCTACACTTTCATGTCCTCAAGCATGAGGTAGGCTTCCAACTAGAGGGTTACCCCAAAACAAATCCTGAGTCGGGGCCTGGAATCCTATATACAGAAACAGAATATACATATATGTATATACATATGTATGCAGATCCATATTTGTTCAAATAATAAGGTAAAAATTGCCTTGCAATCATTCAGGGCTTACCATTGCCCCCGAAAGGTTGCTACTGTTGTTGGCCCTAAACCCTAAACCCTAAACCATAACCCTAAACCCTAAACCCTTGTCTCGCTGAACCTCTTAGAGCTGAGGAGGAGCGGAGCGGCGCAAAGCAATTTGACCACAAGGGCAAGCAGGCCCGGAAGCCCGCAATACACGGATTATATGTAGGGCACGGGGCTATGGAAAAGAGGATGTAAGATACTATGATATCAGGGTTAAATAGGCATTATAGGGTTAGGGAGCTTGCTGGCGGGCATAGACCTGCAAAGCTTTGCCAGAAACCGTGGAAACTACTACATAGTGGTTTAGCATATACACGGTCATGCATGCTCGCGTCCTTCCATAGTGCAGGATGCGATGGGGCGCCCTCCTTCCAACCTACGTTTTGGAGCGTGTTGGGAACAGATTCGCGTTGATCACGTAGAAGGCCTGCATGCCCTGGAACCACAGTGTATCCAGGACAGGACCTATCTAGGCCCCGGTGATTCTGCTTGCATACTGCGCCCTTTGGCTCGAATCTGAATTTGCTATGGTGCGATGCAGATGCCGGCACTCAGACCCTCAGCTGAGCAAGGGTTTAGCTTTCTGGTTCTCAGTAGGGAATACGGGAATATATTATTATATGGGGATTATGTAGGGATTCTAGTCCTGTATTTCCTGGGAAGGACCAGTAAGTTTAGGGTTTGGCCTTTACGGCTTTGGGGTCATGGTTCAGGGGTTTGAATTTGAGGGTTCTTGTCCAGGGTTCAGGTTATGTAGAGACGAAACATTGAACACTTTCGATGTAATTGCCCTAAACCCTGAGTTCCTAAACCCTAAACCGCTTGTTTAAATTCCTCGGACTGGGACCTGGGATCTAAAAGCTTTGGAAACCAAGGTGGGCATTTTAGGGTTTAGGTTTATATTATAATAATGGAAAAGAAATGGAAAATGCAATAATGGGGCTGCATAGAGTTTGCGGTTTAGGGTTTAGGCTAGAATCCTTGCTACGCATAGGGACGCGCCAAAAAAAGGTTCTCTCCACTTTTTGGAAACCCAATTCCCGATAAGCCGCTATACTTTCATGTTCAATTTCATGTTCCATGTTCTTTTCAATTTTGTTTTCGGTTATAGGGGATGATGCACCTATGATACCCCCTATAACCTCACGGAACCCCGCATAGAAGCGCATTGAACACCCTAAACCCTAAAATCCTAAAACCCTGAACCCTTTAAAGACCAATACCCCACGGGTCTGAACTCATGACATCTTACCCGTCTCGGCGCAAAACCTGTGACTCAGCGCAGGCAAGAATGCTACATGTGCTGAGTAAGGGGTTCTACAGGGTCATATAGGGATTGCATAGGGGTTATCTGGGCTTTTTCGGGACAATGGAAAACAATCTGGAAACTACCTTATATAGTTAAATAGAGGGTTAGATGGGTGATTGCATGATATGCCTCTATTGAGATTGCAGAGATTTTGTTTTCTCGTGCGCTGTTTTTGCACGTCCGATTTCCGACACGCTTTGCCTCTTTGCTTTCGAATACGTCCGAAATTCAAGACATGTGGGCTGCGCAACTTTGCGTCGGCAAGACGGGTTGTGTGCACGTGGCTTTCGGCACGCTACGAAACTCTCCGGTTCCCGTCGTTGGTAGTCTTCTTCTACCCCTTTGCCTGAGCATTGACTTGTAAACCGTTACCCATCCTGACCTTGCACGCGCTCACCAAAAGGGATGGCCAATCAGAAGCATCTACGTATCCTGAGGTCTGCCCACAACCCCCCAACAAGGCACCCCTGATGCAGGGACCAGCGGTCCGTGTCCAAAGACCTCTAAAACAGCACGTCCAATATTGTGGGATATATTTTGCAGATCTGTTTTTGCCCAGTGTCATCCAAACAGTTTGCCAAGGAGCGATGAGCCTGAAGCGGCACCCTGCCTTGATAACGGAATCGAGATCAGGGTTTAGGGGTTTAGGAATTCAAGGGTTGTAGGGTCTCGGGGTCAGGGTTTGGGGATGCACAAGGATGTATAGGACTGAAGGAAAGCCTTTTCAAGTCCATTTTTCAGTACCTGATGCTAAAGCCCAAGCTCTCAAACCAGCATGCCCTAAGCCCTAGTGAGACACATTTTGCCCGGATTCCTCCTTGGTTCTCCTTGCAGGGGCTCAAGTCTCTGAGCATTAAGACCAAAGCCCCGTAAACACGAAGCTTCTAAACTCCCCAACCCACCCTGTGGCCCTTGCCTCATATTGTGGCTATATAGGGATAATGGAAAAGGAAATGGAAACTACTATTTAGGGTTTCAATGTAGGCTGCTGATTAATAACCCCCCCTTCTTTTATGGGCCTTAATGTTAGGATCCGTATTTTGATCCCCATTAAGGGGAGGGGGTTCATCAATTAGGGGTCTAGATTAGTTCATGGATCATGCAGCCCGGATCATGTCAACCCTTAGCTGATTCAGGAAGATGCCTCGCAACCTCATATGAAAGCCTTATACTTGTAAGCAACCTTATAGGGGTAATATAGTACTATAGGGGGGATATAGGGATTATATAGGGATAATGGAAAACAAAATGGAAACTACTATTTCGGGTTTAGGGTATGTAGGATATCTTGCGGTATGTAACTAGGGTTGAGGGCATAGGGGGTTTCCCTATGAGTCCTAAGTCTTGCACGTAGCATGATGGAAAATCCAGTGAAGGGGTGCCCAGTTAGTGACATTTGCGAAGGCCTTTCCGCCTCGTGGGCATGCAGGGCTCAGCTTGTGGGTTCGTCTCAGGACGGTCCAACACCTGATTTCTACGCATGAGCCGTCGTCTAAGCTCCTAGTATCCTTAGCAAAGCCGATAATGCAAACCGTTGCATGAGTAGCAGCCATATTCGCAGCCAGTAGAAAGTTCGCTTGCGTCGCATCCCCTACGCCCTACTGACCAACGCTCCATTCAATAACTCTAGTATCCAACCTCCGAAGTTACCTGAGCCCTTCAAGTAGCGTGCACCCTCAACCCTAGGGCCTAAACACTATGTAATATAATTGCTTCCATTTTCTTCTTCAGTACCCCTGCATAACCCCATATAGCCACATACAACCCCCAATCTGCTTGAAAGCCCTATAGTCCCCCTTAACTAGATAGAATATGGCTGTGGGTACATTATAATAAGATCCCCATATACCCCATATTCTATATACTTAAGGAGGACTATAAACCCTAAACCCAAAATAGTAGTATTATCCCACCCCGAATCCCCCTAAGAGCCCTAAACCCTAAACCCTATGAGCTGAGGCAGTCTGCACCTTTGTGTTTCATTGCGTTGCCAGTTCCTCAGTTTTGCACGGCTGCGAGACACAGGGAAGCTTGAGCCCTGAGCCGTCCAAGAACCCCTCCAAGGGGTTGAAGGTTTAGTGTAGGGGTTAGGGTTTAGGGTTTAGGGTTTAGTTTAGGTTTAGGATTTAGGGTGTAGGATGGTGTAGGGGTTTAGGTCGTTCATGGGGATTCGGGTTTATCTAGGGCTGTATGAGGTTATACAGGGGGTAATGGAAAAGAAATTGGAAACTACTACACAATTTTCTAGGGTTTAGGGTGCTGGGGTAAGGGCTGGGCTAGTGTCAACTTAAGGCTTGCCAAGGAGGTTACTTTAGTATAGTAGGGAATATTATACATCTACATATATATATATGTATCATTACAAGGATCCATGTCAAGCAGCTACATAAGGATGTACTGACTGTAGCTCAAATACAGATCTAGGTGAAGCATGGATGCATGTAACGGGGAAGAATGAAGGTAGTACCTGGAGGTGGTATACCGCGCCACCCCCCCTCTTGTTTAGTGAATATTCAAGACTCAATACTGTGCAGCAGCTTCTATTCCAGCTACACACTAGCAGCACTAGCACTATAAACGAAGTCGGCCCATGGAAGTTTTGCATCTTGACGGATGCTCGTCTCGATGATTCCGGCTTGCTCTAATGACCTATTCATGCTTGGCACGGGGGACTGGATCCCTACATTGGGTTTAAACACATCCCCCCAAACATCTCCTGACATTTTTCTGTATAGCACCATTCGTGCACAAGCTGAGGACAGCCGTGATGGCTTCTGACGAAAGACCACAGCAAAAGGCTGCGGCCCTCGCACTTCGCGGACAGCTTTGCTGTTTGCGGGCTTAGACTCTCCCACCACCCTTCACAAGCCAGCCCAGCAGGGCATCAGCACAAGGGTCATAAGGGCAAAAGAATCACAGAGCAGTAACATGAACAGTAATATCTGGAAATTATGAGGATTCAGTTATGCCGCCATGAGAAGCTGAGCAAAGTAAGTGGCTGGAAGATGCCAAGTGCTAATTATGCAGATCTTGATAAAGTCTTGACAAGCAATGCTTGCATCACAACTAGCCCATGAGCAAGAAGTCCCAGAACCTCCGCACTCCTTCCATTTACATTCTCCTGAAGCCGAAAAAAAAACCATGGTCCTAGCATAAGTTTGACAAACAGCTCAGGGCCGTCAGGAGGTTCCGGGATACACAGCCAGAATTACCTGTGACGAGCAAGCACCTCTCTCTCCTCCAATACGTCCGTTTGCCACTTCATCCTCATCTTCAACCTCCAGGACCGCGCTGCGCTGTAAATGCCCTGAAGCACGAAAGCCTGAGCCCTGAACCCACAAGCCTTAAGCACATGAGCTATAGTCTAAACTCCTCAAAGGGGGTTATATAGGAATTACATAGGGGAATGTTACAGGGGTTGCTAAGGGGGATACTAGGAGTTTAGAGGTCCACCCGACGTTTGTTGATCCCTGGCGCGGGTTAAAACGGTTCGAGAGCTTTCGTGACAGAAGCGCTTTCACCAGAAGCTCTTGGGTTGCCCCAAAATCCAAGACCCTCCCAGTACCCTTAATTAGGACGATATGAACCCCTAATAAGGGGTAGTTGATCCTTAAAAAAGTAGGAGGGTCTAGGTTGAGGCGCTTTCAGTGAATTCCCCGAAGTTCCTGGCTTCAGGGGTCGAGGTGCAGAAGTAAGCAGCTTGGCCCAGTTAGTTAGGTAGGATACTGGGCCCGTTCCCCTAATAGTATTGGTTATTTCTAGTATTCTAAAGGAGCTGGAGTTATTATGCATGCTTTGGCGGGGGTTTAGGCAAAGAGGTTGCAGTTGAGGGCACCCAGGTACTGAGGTTCTGGGCTGAGGCATAGCCGAGCTAATGGCTGTTCATCTCTGCTTCGTGAGCCGTCGATTCGGGAAAGGCCTGAATGATCCGCCATGAATTTCCCCAAACTCTTTGCTGGCTCCCAAAATTCCATTGTAGTGTTTAGTCGGGTCCCCGCTACCAACAAGGTCGTTAGGCTTCTATACCCGAAGCCCTGCAGGCTAACCCTTTGCCCAATAGCTCTGGCATTCAAAACAAGCCCCAAACCCTATGTAGTCACTAATCTTACTGGTGCTCAAGCGGGAGTGGGAGAGTGAATATAGGTACCATTACAAGGGGTATGTTGGGGATGGAAAATATTTTCTTTTAAATAGGGATCGCACTCTCCCTTAAGTAAAAGGGGCCCTGATAACCCCGCATGCTGTCTATTTCGCCTTGGGGTGCCTAGGAAGCCCCGCCCCCTTTTCAGAAACTCCCATAAGGTACGACCCTAAACCCGAAATGCTTCCGAGCTGCTCAGCCTCCCTGTATCACATGAGGCGTTTGTCGACGTGTTCCTCATCCAATCCCTCATGGACCCCAGAACTTTCTTTCCAGTGTTCCCCAAACCCACGCGTCCTAATGTAGAACCCTGATAGCTGTAGCTTCAAGTGTACCCTTGTAACCCTTACATGCCTTTGTAGTGGAGGAAACTACAGCAACTTTATTCAGTTCACTTACGCACCTATACTTTGCAGTGGCAGGTCTAGTTGTCAGCCCAAAGACCCAAACAACTCCCGCTGCGAGGACTCATCCGGTGGCTCCGGGTGCTCGGCATACTACCTTTCATGACTTCAGACTGTTCTGGGCATACTCTAGCATGCTCATGTAAAAGTGAAAGTCCTTCAGATGCCCTACACTTCACTATGACTACTAGCCCTGAGGAGTCATGCCATGCAGTATCCCCCGCATCAAAGGGCCTAGGAGAGCCTTCGAAGACCGAGCCCCGGAGTCCCTGGGCACCGACGCTTTGACCAGAGCCCCGCAGCCGCGATGACGAGCCTTTCAGTGGAGGTGGGGAGCTCCAAAAACTCTAGCTGGACCCCAAGAGGAGGTAAAAAAAAGGCTGGATTCTACACATAGCCAAAAAGAGCCATTACTCTACATACTTTGGGGGGCTGCAGGTAAATCTTACAGGTAGCATAGTAAGAATTCTAGTTGGATTACTCTTCTTGTGCAGGTCCCTGGCAGGCGTCATTTAGGCTCCCAGCTATGCATTTGGAGGAGGAAAAAGGTTTGGGGAGTGGGGCCGAGGGTTCATCGGGTCGCTTGGTTTCTTTTCCTGGTTTACACTGGGACGGATGTTTCTCAAAGTTCTGCCGCCCGAGATGGTAAGGTTCAGATAAGAAAGAGACCCATTTGTCTTTTGTCGGCCAGCAATTGAGCAAGATGAAGGTGACAAGATTACCGTGGGTGTTTTCTACATGGGGCCGTGGGTCTCAAGTTCAGCACGTCTCCCCTTCCACTCGCCCTGGTACCTTCCGAAAGCCAGGAAAACGCCAATGTAGACCCCAATGCGCTACAATCCTTATTCTAGGACCACCCAAAAAGGTACCACCCCAATTTTGGGAAGCCCCCAATGTGGTTTGGCGTGGGACTTGCCACGTGACCTACAGCTTGCACCCTAACCCTATTCCTATGTGGTAGATTCCGGAAATTAAGCGTCTCAAGATACACCCCCATCTATTGTAATGAAGCCTCATTATTGGGATCCCCGACAAAAGGCCGATAATATGTTGAACCTCCCCATATAGTGCCTTAAACATAAGTACTCAATACGGAGGGGCTCATGCCGTTCTCGGGCGGCGGCATTTGACGTTGAGACGGTTGGCGCCACCATTTTCCACAACCCTCCTTAGGTACCAAAACCCTTCGCATGAGGACCTCAGAAGAGGAATCCCATGTGAGCTATCGTCTCAACTCCTTAAAAAGAATCGTATATGGGACGATATAGGGGAGTATTGGAGGGGTGATTAAGGGGGATACTAGGAGCTTAGGGTATAGCTCATGTGCCGCTTGAAGGCCACCATGATCCCTCCGCTGCCGACCCCAGGCATGTGGCAGGCCAGCAGCATGCGTTTAGGGCTCAGGGTCCCAGAACCCCGGAAGGGCTCCTAGAAAGTACAGAATAGAGTAGGATAGTATCAAACCATTGGATCTACTTTCCAGATCCTCCTTGGGTTCTGAAGTTTTTTGGTAACGCCTGTCAGATGGCAGATGCTGAACAGGAGTCGTAGTATTGAGGCAGGTGCGCTCTAATCCTGCCACAGCCAGGGTAAAGGTTTTGTTGGCGTAGGGTTCAGGGAGGGTAGGACCTGTACTGAGGTTACACAACCATTAGCATCAGTATGATTATCACAGTCCTCATTAACCCGAATTCCGGAGACCCTCAAACCCGAAACTCTACACCCTGGTACCCTTCATGGCCTTGAGAAAGACCCTATGCATTATGCTGTTCAAAGGGCCCTTCGAGACCAAGGTAGTGCAAACCACTCACCATCTACATGACTCTAAGCCCAAAACCCTAAACTCTAAGCTATGGACCGTGGGTCCTTTCAAGAAAGCCCTGCTGCGTGCAGTACTTGGTGGGCCACATTTTGATGGGTTGGTGTTTCATGCCTATGTTGGCGTCCTATGTGTGCAGCCCAACCTCGTTGTAGCCATGTTGCCAAAGTAAGTTTACTTCAAGCTGTGGTAGACATGATTATTGTAGGAACAGGGTCGGCGATTCCCACAGATATGGGGTAATTTGTGTATCTCACTGCGTGTGCCGTTTGATTGCAGAACCCAAGCAGGGTTCATATTTTGAGCCCTTGGCCATTGAGGGCGCACTTAAGCTGCCTGCAATGCCAACAACGGTCACTGACGACATCAGCGCTCCCATGAGAACCTCGTTGTGACCCACTGATGCAAGATGCAATCCCAGACGGGGAAGGGTCCCTATCATCATCCTGGTATTGTTCAGCGTGTTGCTTACGTCCCCACAGTCTAATTCTGTTGCGTTAATAAGGCGCCTGTTCATGAGGGGGAGATAATTGAAAGGACGGCCCAGGAAAAGAGCTGTAGTTTTCAATCCTTACAGAACGCAACGCAAAGCCCTCAACCCTAGAACCACCCAAAGCCCTAAACTCCCTCCCAAATCCCCAAAAACACAAGCCCGACGCCATGCCGGGAGTTGGCAAACCGCTTTTTTGCTGTAATGTGGCCCTAGAATTAATATGGGTTCTGCAGGGTGCGGGTACGGTCTAGGGTTTAGGGTATACCCTAAGGTAGACATAATCTGGGCCCATGGTCTCCTTCAAAAGATACTTTGGACTTGGTTCATATGATATTTTGATACCTGCAACCTAAAGCATGAAAGCAATAAGTACTTAAGGCCCCAGCTTTCTTGACCTCCACTTCTCAAGCCGCACAACTACAATGACCCCCCTCCCCCCCCAAACCTTACGCTTCGAGGGCTCAAGCCTCAGCGAGGTGAAGCGATCCCCTCGCGTGGACGTTCCGTTTCCAGAGCTCCCGTCGGATGCTGACACGGATCGCTGCTTTAGCTTTGCAGAGTTAGGGTGAAGTTGTTTGGGATTGGAGCAGTATGTGCTTGTAGGATGCTGTAGGGTTTGGCGTTTGCAGGGTTAGGAATAAGGGTTTACAGGGATTTTGGATTTATGGCTTAGGGATTGAGGCTGTGCACAAGGATATAGCGAGTAAATAAGGGATTGTGTTTATGAAGAGCATCCAAGTGGGTCATAGAAGTAAGCTGGAGATCCCTTTGGGGATCATGGAGCACAGGGTTTAGGACTTAGAGCTAAGGTTACGCACCTTTTTTTGTGTGCATATGTGTATAGAGAGATGCCCATAACCCTATGAAGAGACCTGAGCGTACTCCCATTTGAGAAACTCCACCCTGAACCCCCGAAAGCCTAGACCCTAAACCCTAACCCTAAATCCTAGAACCTAAACCCATGAACCCCTAAACCCTAAACCCCTAAACCCTAAACCCTTAACTGCCCTTAACCCCCTACACTCTAGACCCCGAACCCTAAAGCCTAAACCCAACCCCCTTGTGAGGAGCTGCCATCCTGGCGAACAGGGCTCCACAGTGTCAGAGACCCAGGTCTTTAAACTCCGCAGCTTCCCAACTTTCAGATCTTACACTGGGGTTACAGGGTCCAGGCCCCCACCTTCCTTGAGGATGATATAGAACTGTTTCAGAAACTTCCGAGTGGGGTTTAGGGTTCAGGGTTTGGGGTTTAAGGTACGTAGCATATGAGAGGTACTTGGTAGGGATGATGCACTGGAAGAAGAGGATGTATAGGAACGAGATCGGAACTGTGTAGATGCAATCTGGCGATCATACATGATTAACGTGGATATTACAAAGTGGTAGGAGGACCTGTACCATCCTAAACCCTAAACCCTGAACCGACTATCTAGTGGTGATGTGCGCCATGGTCTAAACTCCCAGTATCCCCCTCAGCACCCCCCAACACCAAAACGCTAAACCCGTAGACCCTAATCACCTATATAAGTAGCCCCCTCTAAGGAGTGTAGACTATAGCCTAAATCCTAAACCCTAAACCCTAAAATCATATTGACACTTGCCTGGAAAATTGAGGCTCACTCCCCAGCCTGCTGTTCTCAAGCTGCGGAGACCGTCGTCTCTCTAGGGTCTAGGGTTTAGGGGTTCTAGGGGTTTGGGATAGGGTTTAGGGTTCATGTTTATTCTAGTATAGACCCCTAAGGAATTATTGGAAATTATGTGTTTGTTACAAGTCCAGGGGGATGACAGCCTTAGAATGTAGACATATGGCAACCCCTAAACCTTCTACACCTTAAACCCTGAAGCTACAAACCTGGAACCCTGAACCTCGGAGCCCCTGAACGCTTCAGCCATGAATTCCCGTCTCAAGATCAGAGACCCAAGTTCAGGACTTGAGGGACATACTTGAAGAGTATAGGGGATCACCTTAAACCCTACATCCCATAGTCGTCTATTTGGAGATTAGAGGGTTCCACCTTAGACCCTGAGCCTTAAACCCTAAACTCTAAACCCTAAACCTTAGTTTGTTCCACCTCAATTTACTCCTCCATTCCTGGGACCCAAGGACTGGCGGCTGCGTCTGGGTCCCACAGTCTTCCACATCCACAAGGCCTTTTAGGGTTTGGGGCGAGGGGTGCAGGGAAGTTAGGGGTGTATAGGGGGCTCAAGGGTTGGGAAGTATGGGATGAAAGCGTTTATGGTTTAAGGGTTTAGGGGGTTATACAGGGTGTAGGCACAAACTTTGAGATTAGCGTTCCTGGGTTTAGCGTCCTTGGGGCGGGGCGTGAGATTTTAGTCTTAACCTCGGGTCTCGGTAAGGGTGGATGTTCCTAGCCCCAAACCCCAACCACATCACAGGGGAGGGGGGGAGCATTTAAAAATTCCCACTATTCCTAGCACTTCAGCCGTGGGGGTGGGGGTAACCATTTGGGGAGGGGAATGGGTTTGAGGCTGAGGGTTTGGGACCCCCTTGGGGTCCCTAGAACCCCTTCTCTTGAGCAACTCCCGGGTATGATCCTTCTTCACTTCTCAGTTCTAGTGTGTAAGCGTCCGTTCTGAATTCCTTACAACATCCTCGAGGAACCCCCTTTAACAATCTCTGCGGGGATACTTTGGGTGGTTGCCATAATCCATTGTGCAGAAACGGTCGTTTGCATAAATAGTAGGCAGTAATTACATGCCAACATGTTTTACAGTTGTATTCATCACAGGGAAACTAAACCCTACAGTGAACCCTAATTCCCGGAAACCCCCAAATCCAGGTCCTGACTGGCCACGGCCCCCGGGCTTCCGCGTTCCTTTGCAGCGTGCGGGGCCCTGGCATTGCGCATCGGGTGTAGGCGTAGGGTGTAGGGTATACTAGTATGGAGGAACCTCCATTAATATGGCCCCCTACCAGAAAGAGAATTCCTAGTTCCCCCTTAAATACAGGAATTCCACTTCAAGAGATTACCTTTCCCTGAGAAGAAGAACAAAGAAGTTGAGAAAACGCTCTCGCCGTTTGTAGACATTGGGACGCTCCACGCGCTGTACCCACAGACTGCTAGAACCAAGTGTGAAGTCCCATCCTGACACACAAACATTGCATTCCCCCGGGATGTTGAGAGTGGCATGCCTGACATCCAAGAGGATGCTCAGGCTTACTCAACAACCATAAAGCAGTAACAGCAAACAAACACTTCAACTCACAGAAGCTCCGCCACGAACCTTTCATCGTTCTCGGCTGAAAAACTCCCAGCCAGCAAACACTCTCAGGCAGTAGGTATATTCAACCGCAAAATTATTCAAATTTGAATGGATGTCATAGAAGTGGCACAGGAAGCGCCAAATACACTCTCCAAAGTATCATGGACGCCTCAAAAGAACCTCTATAATGAATAATTACTGTGCTTTGAAAAAACATCAGGTTCCATGCTTGTTGGGGGGAGAGTAGATGGGCATGACAACCCCTTTGGCAGGCCTTCACAACTGGCCAGCAGCTGGCCTTTGGAGGCCACGTACAAGCCCCAGCCGCGGTTTCCGCTTGACGGGATGGATCGTGAATAAATTTAGGCTTGAGCATGATGGTCTAGCCCATACTTGGTAACTACCAGTTATTGACGACGTGCTGCATTTTGGCGGTGATATCGTGCTTCCTATTACTTTCGTAGTTTGTCTGAATGTGCTGAAAAATCTGCGAGCACGATTTACACGGTGGTATTCCTACGGTCTGCAAAGGTTGGAGCGTACGGAGCACTTGATGGCACCTACGATGAGCAGAGCGCAGGCACGGCATTGCTGCTTCAGTCAGGAGCACATGTGCAAAAGAAAACGTGGTTCCTTCAAAGGAAGGCGATATACAGGGACCTTCGGGCTATGTAGGGTTAGGTAGTAGTATGTAGTTGCATCATAGATTTAGAAGGTTTTCGATTTCCACAAGTTAGCGTCTGTTTGGCGGGTTCCCCATAACAAGGATTACAGTATATGGAGGTCTAGACGTTGGGCCCCTTATTTGTGGAAACGACCATGCGTCTGTTCCGGGCAAGGAGAGGGAATAGACAGTCGACGTTCTTGTTCCGAGGCTATTGCGTAGAGATTCTTGTACAGATTGCTCCACCTGAGCTTTTTGTGCCTTACTGGTTGTTAGTGGGGAATAAAGGAATAATGTAGACCCGTGATTAATAACCCCCCCTCGTTTTAAGGGCCTTACTCTTAGGACCCCCTACTATAATCCCTATTTAAGGGGAGGGGTTTTACTAATCAGGGGCCTACATCATATTATATATGGATAGCATTCCCGTATTCCCCACTAGCAACCAGCAAGTTGCGTGCCTTATTTGGGGATGCTGGTTGCAATGAGAACCCAACACGCGGGATGAACACCGTCTGGCAGGGACCTACCCCCAACCCATGCTCAGGTGAGCTATAGTCTAAAGTCTAAACTCCTTAAGGGGGTGTTACATAGGGATTATACAGGGTTTAGGGTCCAAACTCCTTAAAGGGGGGTTATACAGGGGATTATACAGGGTTTGGGGTTTGGGGTTTCAACTCTTTCAAGGGATTGTATAGGTGATTGAATTAGGGATTCTTATGCGGGTTATTAAGGGGCATGCTCGGAGTGTCCTAAGCCCTATAGACCTCCCGGCTCAGGTGGATGCAGAGTCTTCGAGACCGATCTATCACACATCCTGCCTGAGCAGGCCTGGTTGCTGCAACTTTTTTCGGCATCATAAACGGAGGGGGTACCTTGAGAAGGGTTCATGGGGGTTATATGGGTTCTATGAGGGTTATATAGGGTTAAGGGTTTAGGGCTCAGGGTTTCCAGAGATTAGGGGTACATCCATAGGGCTATGTAGGGATCCTCAATGGGTGTTTTGGCGAGGATTCCAGAGGTTTGCATTTGGGATTATTTCTTGCCATTGCGATGAAGCCCTTCCACAGGAGCGGTAAGGATACCCCAGCGTTGAAAAGTCCCACGTAGGGAACAGTCCCTCTCCCGAACTGACGAGGAACCCTAGGGCTTAACAATCCTAATGTGCACTGATTTCATGTTATGATTTTGGGGGAGCATGTTAAATGACGAATGGAACTTCAAGCACTGGTGCCTAATCTGAAAATAGGTTCTTAAACAAGCTTTGAAGGTCTGTAGGTGCACGTGGTGGGGGATGCTGTGTGCGGCCCTAGAATGTTTAACATCAATGCAGGTTGAAGGTACCCCCAACAGAATCCTTGAAAGGGGCCACCCATAATTCCCCTTATATCGTTTACATCTCACATGTCCCTGCGCTGTCTTGAGAAATTCCCTAAACTCTAAACCCTAAGGCCCTATAGATATCATTATGTAGGCAAGTTGGTCTAAGCCTCCCTTCCCTACTCACGCCAAGCCCTACACTCTAGACCACATACATCGCCATATGAGGGTTTCTCAAATTTAGGGGTGCCAACCCTATAATTTGGAGTCTAGTATTTGGGGCCAATATCCCAAACTACGTACGGTATCTGCCTATAACCCATCCCCCTAAACCCTGAGCCCCAAAACAGTAGTAGTACATCCATATGTATGCTTTAAACCCGGCGAGAAGGACCCGTGGGCCCCCATGGTTTGAGAAACAAAAGAACCTAGCCCGTAGAACAATACACATGCATGTATATACGTAAATACGTGTATGTTTTTTTCACAGACAGCCTCACCTATGCCCTTTTTGAGGAACCTAAGGGTGCCCCTCATCCTGAGCAACTCTGACTTAAAAGCCTTAGAATCACTAGACCCAACATTTTGTGTTTAGAGCCCATTAGAGGCACCTAAGGGCCCATATCTCAGACACCGGCAGGTGTGGCCGTTCTTCTCCCAAGCATTGGACTACATCTACTCGGAGGCATGCACAGAAGGTATTTGGTTTCAAGGCTAAGAGTAATTACAGGCGTACAGGATGGAAGGGTTCAAGCATACAGACTTTTGGGCTGCTAGGAAAGCGTTCAGGGTTCAGGGTTGAGGGTTTAGGGTTCCGACAGCTGCTCACTTGTGAAACTTTTGGGAGTCAGTAGGCATCGAACGATCAACATGTGTCAAAGATATTGGCGGAAGTCTTGTGCAATGTATGTTAAACAGACCGATATGCAGACGCAGACTGCTTCTTTTCTTGGCTTGTAGATGATGTTCATATTTTGTGTAAAGTCATCATTAGACAAACCAAAGACATGGCTGGCTGTTTGGTTCTGCATGCGATATAGAAGTTTCTCAACTGAGTAGTATTTTATTTGGGGATATTATGGTACCCAATACAGAGNNTCCTTTTGGGGTATAGTATCTTATGTAAGGAATATTATCTTACCGGGTTCAACCACAAAAAAAAACACCACTCAAATGGGGTTACCCTGAGACTCTATGGTCTGCGGATTGCCGGCGGATTTCGGGGGTTTCTCCTGACGTACCTAGGGGAAATGGCTTTTCGTGTATTGACATCCCAGTGATCAGGACTTGGTCCTAAACGAGGAGAATGCAGTTCCTCTGCTGAGGTGTGCTTGGAGCTCAGCAGGGGTTGTTTGGCAGAAAGGTTTCTGGGAGTCGGCTCCAGGGGGTAGGTTGGCCGCTGCTAGAGCCCCGACAGGGAACACACTGCAATTCCGACAGCACTCTCACACGGCATGCCCTTCATGTGAATCTGAGTAGATACTCAGCTGGACTGTATTGCAATGGCTGCAGGAACTTGGTAACATGATTCGCTTGCAGAGCCACTATGAGCTGTAGTCCGAACTCTCTAAAGGGGGGTAATATAGGGGACTTGATAGGAGAGTATTATAGGGGTAATTAAGCGGGATACTAGGAGTTTAGACTAGCTCATAATACATACCCCTTTCTTTGGGGAATGTTTTTGGGCTTAACACATCGTTGTATCGCACATCAATGCCTCTTGCCTTAATGTAGAAAAGCACGCTTGCCACCTGCTTAAAGCCTGCCTGGGAGTACCGTGCCCGACACCATGTTGGCTCCAAGGGACGGTTGTTCGCCAAGTACTGTACACATGCAGCCTGCGTTGCATGCAGTCTCTAATGCCAGTCTATATTTTAGCTGACAGGAGGTTGCAAGAGTTCTTGATGAGCTAGCCGCACCCGGATCTTGCAAAGACAAATCACGAGTAAAACGCACAGTAGCTGGCAGTATTCTTATTATTACCTCTTTTATGGTTATTGACACTATCATTCTTACAAACATTCTTATTACTATTAGTTTTCAGGACTTAAAGAAAGGCCCGACATGCCACGCCCTGAGCGCCAACCCGCTAGCCTCAAAAGTCCTGAGCCCCGGAAAGCTCAAAGTTCCCCAAGATCTGCTGTTGCTTCACGGGGGTATGTAGGCAAGGGTTATATAGGGTCATATAGGGGCATACAGGGTTTTATAGGGAAATTCCTCAGGTAATAGAGAATCACGGTGAGAAGGACGTGTTTTGTAAGGGCCGCATGACTGAAAGTCATTGCCATTCGTCTCCCATGGCCTGGATAAGATGTCTGGACTGGGGCGTATGAGGCCTGCATCCGGGTTTTGAGGAAATTCTAGTATGATATTGTACATATATATAGGGATTATGTTGGATAATGCAAAAAAACTATTACATTACAACAATAGGGTGTTGGGTTCAAGGTCTCAGGCTTCGGTTTCAAGTGATGGTTAGTCAGGCTTGAGGGAAAAGTACTACAGCTGCAGTGGTGAGGGGAAGCTGTTTGGTGTTGGGGATTCTGCAGTCCTGCTTGCAAAGTAGACACCTTACTATACATGTATTGTAGTATAGTAGGGTATGTATTGGGATTATGCTTGGATGATAGACAAGAAAATGGAAACTACTAAGTGTAACTGGACAATTTAAAGCAACCTCACCCGACCTCACCCTAAATGGTGGTTTACATGGGGAATAATACCAAAATGGCATCCCTGGTATAATAGTAGGTTGTATATAGAGGTGAAAAAGAGTAGCTCATCATGCTCCCGCTTGGATTGTTGTCTCGTGTTCCCAGAAAGAGTTCTCCGCTTGCTTTTCAGGCCCACTACTGACTAATGGAGGCCCGCAGAACCGAAAGCCCAGTTTCGGAGCTCATGCCAAAGCCCAAACAAAACCCCAAACACCTAGAATCAAAGCCCCGAAACCCCCAATCCTGAAACCCACATCCTGAACCACAAAGCCTCAGCCCGTCGTCATAAAGCATCCTACGTCCTGAGCAAACCAAGCTTCAGACCACTTGAAGTTCGAGACCCTTCAAACACAGTTCCCTTGCAGTCTTTAGTTTTTTTTGTAGGAGTTCTTATCATTTACTATATTGACAATACTTTTTATTCAAGTTCTGAAGGGACCTAGGGCTACCTAAGATCCTGCAAGCCATGAAGGCCATTCTCAGCGACTTCACCTTTCTTCGCCTTTTTCACCTGGGCAGTGAGATCCCTGGGGTTTAGGGTTATTGGTTAGGGTTAGAGAGGGGGTTTTGGGTTTGGGGGGAAGGCGTTTAGGGCGCAGGGCTTGGGTTTCAGGATGAACTTTAGGAGTTGTAGCAGACAGGCTTTTGTGTTTGTTGTTTTGAGGGTTTAGGGTTCGAGGGGCCGTAGGGGGCAACATTTTGGATGACCAGGGTTTGCGGTTACTTGAGATCTGAAGTTTCTCCACACTCTGGATCCCTTGTTTGATGTGAGATAGACGAGTGCTGGGAATGTTGCTCAATCATCGTCTTCGTTGCTCCCTTGCTGGCTTTTAGCAATGTCAGTCATGTATAATTGTGACATTTCAGCATAGGGGACTTCCCAAGCCTGGATCTTCAGATAGCATTCCTCCACCAAGAGGTACCATAAGCTTTGGAAACCCCTCCATAGTTGTGGGGATTCTTCACATGGCGTGGTGTGACCCAACGAAGAGGGATCATAATTTTAACATTCCCAAACTTGCGTTGGGCAAAGTTATAACCACATCACCCGAATTCACTTTAGATTGTGGCTGTTATAGTAATTCCCAAATGACCTGGCTTCAGGATTTGGATTTCCTGCATGGGGTCTCCTAAAATTAGGGATCCTTTTTTAGCGGGGTTCGCATCATAAGGGATGATCATATTTGGGGTCCATATTGGGGTACCCCTATTTCAGGAAACTACCACATTACCATGCATGTGGGGTAACATTATTCCTGTATAACCCTTATGATAATCTCCAAACACAACCCCAAACCCTAAACCACAAACCCTAAACCACAAACCCTAAACCCTAAACCACAAACCCTAAACCCTAAACCACAAACCCTAGACCCTAAACCACAAACCCTAAACCCTAAACCACAAACCCTAAACCCTGGGGATTCTTGGTTCAAGGCCCCTTGCAGCACCTGCAAAGCCCAGGCCCTCACGGCGCCTTGCGCGGGTGCGCTCCGAGATGATGTCGGCGGCCCATGAAGCCCAAAGGGTAGGGTTTAGGGTTTGGGGTTTAGGTTTTGGGGTTTAGGAATTTGCGGTTTGGGGCTTATGGTTTGGGATTTAGGGTTAAGGGTTGGAAATACCAGTCTAAGGAATCTCCTATCCCCTTAGGGCCTTAGTGATTACATTTTCATGTAGTATAACCCCAAGGAACCATAAACAAACATCCTTTTAACTACAGGCCAAAGAGGGTGACATTAATACTTGCCCAAAATAGACGAGAAGTTCCTGCTTCATAAGCCATACTTTCTTCTAAGTAGTCACATAGGAGGATTCCGTGATATGCCCTGCGATGCTAATCCCCGCTCCTTTATAATGAGCCCCCCACCTCCCCCTGGCAAGAACAGTCCCCCGATACAGGACCATTAGTTTGAGGGGAATGGCCATTGTGAGGGGGGTTGGAGGGTCATTCTTGGGGCAAGGTGAATAACATGGAACACCAGAGGTGGCTCCCCAAAAGGCCTCTGTCCCTTTCAACATGGGCTCCATGCAAGTTTGGGAGGGTACCATTGATCATGATCAGGTGCTTCTGAAACAATGTAGGGCTAGCAGACAGATGCTCGGCAAATATCTAATTGATGGTATGCAGTTTGGAGTATGAAGCTAGCAAGGTGGACGTTAAGCTGGCACCACTTGGAGCCGACATTGGGGAACTCACGCCATTTGGGGGAGTCTCTCCTTGAAAAACCTGGGATTATGCCAACCCCAAAGGAAAAAGAAGCTTACGCTGAACAGTTTCTAAGTCCGGGACATGTAGAGTGCAGACAGTCCCTGGTACAAGAAGAGACCAATATTTGGTATGAATGGGCTTGTATGTTGGCATGGCCTGGGCAGTCACTGGTGGATGTTCTTCGGTTTGAGTTATTTGACTTGCCAGAGGCTTCAGACGGGAGAGCAACCGGAACTGCCTTGTTGTCGGGCATTGTCAGAATCCCGTGATAGGGGGCACTATAATTTGAATGGTTTTTGGAAGCTCAGACCCTAATATTTGGGTCCTGGGACCCTTAGGGTACATTTCTGCAAAGAGCTGATGGTTTCCTTAAATTGGGGTATCCCTAAAACACAAACATCCTTGTTACGGGGGCCCCCAAAACAAAAAGGGACCCCTCATCCTGAGCAACCCCCAAATCTTGTAAAGCCCAGGCCCAGGTGCGGAGTTCTACGCATCATCTTGTGGCAGCGCAGGCAAGTTCGAAGCTTGTGGCTGACGATCTGTCTACTGAATTCCGAACCGATACCTCGCAGCTGCATTTAATACGAGTCTGAAAGATACGTGTGTGTGTGTGTGTGTGTATGTGTGTTTTTTTGTTGGTCAAATTCCCGCTCATTGTGCTCAACTACTAAGATAAGTTGGTAGGTGGCATTTTTATGAGGATGTCTTACGGCAAGGTTCCCAGGATTTGGGCAGATGTTCGAGGAGCCCCCCCCATTTGAAGGCTGGCCGAATATCTCTGCGGTTGGAGGCAGGCAGGCTAAATTTCCGCTTGGACCAGACATAGCTTCCCATCACCTTCTCAAAACTAGTTTAGGGTTTAGGGTTGAGCCACCAACTTGAACGATCAGTCCGAAACACGAGCGGCAACAATCGAATCCCAAGGTCCTAAAACCCTCATCCCCTTGCCTTGAAGCCACCGACACCTTACTCAGCCAATAGAAGAACTTTAGTTTTTTTGGGCTTCTTTTTTGGGTCTCCATCATAAAGTTCAAACTTTCTCAGCTTTGGTTATCGGATACTATAATTCACTATAACATACCATATTATACTAGAATATACTATAACATACTATAATCTATACTATAGTAGTTTCCATTTTCTTTTCCATTATCCCCAACTGCCGCCCAAACAGCTAAACCATAATCATAATATAATAAGAATAACAATAATAGTAGTAGTAATATTAGTAATGATAGTAATAGTAACACGAATAACAATCTTCAAGCCGCCCAAATAGCTGGCAGGGATCTTCCCAGCTCTTCTCGCAGGCTTGGGACGAGGGTTTGGTCTTCTCGTGGTCTCAACTTTCTGTCCCTAGGGGTCCAAGAATACAAATAATACGTACATTGGGCCCCGAAGTCTGTAAATATTACCTACGTTGGGCTATTTGGATGCCTAGGTCTTAGTTTCTCAGAATGAGTCATAGTTTAAACTCCTTAAAGGGGGGCTATTTGAGGGATTATATAAAGGTGGGAATCCCTTTTTGATGCCTGAAGGACTGAAGGCTGCCCTATACTCCCCAGACATCCTTGGCACACCTGAGCATCTGAGCCTGTGCACCCAAACCCTAGGGATCCAAATCGCCCAATGTAGAACCCTAGATCCCGAAGCCCTAAATACCCAAACCCTAAAGCCTTAAAACCTAAAACCCCTAAACCCTAAACCCTAAATCCTCTAAAACTCCAAACCCCCTAACTCCTAAACCTTAAGACCCCTAAACCCTAGCAAAAACCTCAACCCTCATTCAGGCCAGAGGAGATGACGATTGGTGGTATCCGAGCCGTCAGGTGTCGGGCATGGCCTCACCCATCCGAAGTCTACCCAGGGAGCCCAATACCCCTTAGTTAATGCAGGGTATCATGTAGGGGACTGTTCTGAAGGCTGTGAAGGGGGATGCTAGGAGTTTCGACTTTAGCTCATATATATATATATACACCCAGGGAGCATAATACCCCCGAATTAAGGAATATAGCTTACTTAAATCATATTAGGGGCCTTAGTACCATTCAGCTTTAGGGTATATTATCCTTAATTAAGGGGTATTGGGCTCTCTGAGTATTTTGACATTATGATTCTTTCAGGCCAGTGATCAACCCTAGACTCCAAGCCCTACAAACCATGAAGAGCACTATGTTTGTATGTGTCTCTACACTTCCAGAATGTTCAGAAGCTTGCACTTGAAGCCTGCAGTGCTTTATTTGTAGGTCACAACACCTCCCACGGCTGACCCAGACTGCGACAGTGCGGTGGACTTGCTGAAGAACATGGCCTGGGCCCTGGCTTCAGGTTCATATATATATATATACACATACATACATACATGCACGCACGCTACTTCACTGTGTTTTAGACATTAGTTTAATGTAGTGTATGTATTTTTGAATACACTGTGATACTGATGAGAATATTTTTTAGAAAATTTGTGTGTGTAGATATATATATATATGTATAAACTCACACACACACACAAAACCATGCAATCATATGCTGTACGGCGTGGGTTTGGGGCATCCAATGAGGGAAAGCCCATTCCCAGAGGCTCCGGGTATGTAGAAGCCTAAATGAGCTGTAGCCTAGACTCTTTAAAGGGGGTTATGTAGAGGATTATTTAGGGGAATAGTATAGGGGTCATTAAGGGGGATACTAGGAATGTTGACTATAGCTCAAAGAAGTTTGGGATTTAGGGACTTTATGGGCCCTTAACAGGTCGTTAGGGCCTAGGGATTGGGGTTTATGGATATTACCTTGAATCATGGAGACAAGAACATGGAAAATGATCTGATTGGGGTTTTACCGGGATAGTTACCAATATCATGGTTCTAGATTCCCTGTATAACCATGGTATAGGTTACATCAAATAGACCCCAAAGTCATATAGGTAAAGTTTTAGGCGCCTATCGCACACTGTTAACAGCCCATGGTATGAATGTACTCAGAGTCTTCTGGGCTTGTACCCTGGCTATACATCGAGCAGATTCGATTCCGCTGCGTCGGTGGTTTACACAGGGAGCTCAGCACCGGCCATTGGTCGGTATACCGAAAGTTCCCGAGTCCTCTAGAATCTAGAAGCCCATGATAGGCGGGTAGCTACTAGGTGGGTAGTCTCCATAGCAGGATTCCCATAAGACCCCTGTACATCTATTTTAAAGAAGGCGCATGAGAGGCCACCCGCCTGTAGACGAAGCATCTGTCTTTTGCAGTGCTGCAGTGGGCGCTTATGACTGTTGCCAGGCGTTGCAGGTGAGCCAGTCGAGTTGTTTAGAGAAGCAGCAGGTGGACGCCGACAGGCACTTCGAGATAGTCCTGGGCGTGGCCGCCTCAAAGCAACGGGGTGGGAGAATGAGCTCCGAAGTTGTGAATGTGTGAAACCCCAAGTTGAGGCTGGGTCAGGTCCAAAAACTTGCACGGACAAGAAAGGAAAAGTTGTGATGGGAATGATTGGAATTTCTGCCCAAGTAGCGGGCGCACATCTCCTTAAAGTAGGATGCACATGAGCTTCGAAGAGATGCATATGCGCATGTCTCACGATTTCTCAGCATTGTGGGCCTCTCTCTGTGGGGCCTGTATCGTGACGTTCCAACAGCTTGGGAGCATGTAAGGGCTCCTTAGGCGAGCTCGTGACGACCCTCCCAGGCCCTCACCCTGAAAGATTACCAAAAGGGTTTAGGGGAATATCTCATTCTCAGCCACTGCCCCCACATAACCCACACCTCCTAGCCGCTGCAACCCCCAAAGACCAATCTAGGTGGCACTTTGTTATTGTGGTATAAGAGACCTTGTCAATGAAAGATTTTGGGACATTTTACCACCCAGCAATACTTGGAGCCCAAGGCCGTCCTTTTCCTTACAGCGCTGGTGGCCTTGGGATCCAGCTGCTTCCTTATTGGAGCGAAGGCCGTCCTCCGTGGTTGGTTTTCAGCTTGGGTGGGGCCAGGGTAGTTTCCCTCTATGGCTTAGGGTAAGGGGTGAAGGGTTTAGGGCTGAAAAATTATGATTTTAGTGTTGAGGGTTAGGGAAACGACATGACGCCTCCATACTCGTACATGATGTATGACGTGTTGAACCCTCACCGCCTACCCGAAGAATCTTGCGCTCAAATCCGATCAGACCTATGTAAACCCTACACCCTCAACCCCTAAAACCCTAGACCCCTGGACCCTAAACCCCTAACCCCCCAAAACCGAAACTTAAACCGGCACACCCTAAACCCCTAAACCCTAGACCATGGCATGTGTTTCTTTGCGCAGGTCAAGCCGCGCCCTCCTGGCTACTGGACCCACAGGAGGGGTCAGCCTTTGGAGCCTTCATGTGGAGCTAGTCTGGGTTGCTTATAAGAAACTTAAAGTATGTTGGGGTTATATTAGGGTTATTAGGGTTATATTGGGGTTATATTGGGGTTAATTATATTATGCTGGGGTTGTATAGGGGTTATATAGGATTAGGGGTTATATAGGAATAGTGGAAAAGAAAATGGAAACTACTATAATGGGGTATATATTGGGGATATGTTGGGGTTCTATTACCATATTGAGGCAACCCCATAATTCACAATGTATCCATATCAGGGCAACATAATCTTTAGTTCCTTAACAGCAACCCAGTAGTTGGAGCAATCGGCTCATCATTGGTGTTGTGCCTTGGTTAAGGGATGGTGTTGGTGAGCGCGGTACTTGGTCAACTTGGCTTCAGTGGGGGGATGGTAATGAGTGCTCCAGCATGTTTGGCTAAATTTGGGATTGCTAGCTCGTCATGTTTTTAGGGTTGAGACGTTCTAGACTCAAAACCCTAAACCCTAAACCAAGGGACCTGCTTTTGGCGCTTCGTGATCGTCTTTGGCGGTCTTGTTAAGCCCTTGAGTCGTAAGCCCCAAACATCCCCCAAACCTTGCTCCCAAAAAGCCCTAAACACGTCAACCGCTGGACTCTACACTGAACCGTTACTATTTCATTCATATTCTTATTGATATTACAGTGATTTCTCTTTACTTTCATTATCACTCATCTCACCATTTTCATTGCTAGTTCTATCAATATCCCTAGCACTACTACTATTGTTATTATTATCATTATTCTAAGTTTAATTGTTACTCCCTTACACCTTAACCCCCCAGACTCTTTTAGGCGCTCAAAGCGCCGCAGGACTTGGAGCCCCTTCCACGATGACTTCCGGGCCGAGGTTGATGGGCATTTCATGGTTTTGGGGAGTGTTTAGGGCTTAGGGTTTAGGGCTTAGGGTTTAGGGCTTAGGGCTTAGGGTTTAGGGCGCAGGGCTTAGGGTTTAGGGCTTAGGGTTTAGGGCTTAGGGCTTAGGGCTTAGGGTTTCGGGTTTAGGGCTGAGGGCCTTATTAAGTTAGTTATTAAGGGACCCTTAGCACTGGACAGAGGGGTCCCTCTTGTAGTTTGGTATATTTCCTAATTTGGTCCCAAACAAGGAACCCATGTCCATGAATTATCTGGGAAATACTGGCTGTGGCTCATATGAGCTGTAGTCTTGAGTCTTAACTCCTAGTATCCCACCTTAAAAATCCTTCTACTAATACTTCTCTATATGATCCCCTATATTACCCCTTTCAAGGAGTTTAGACTATGGCTCACATACTGCTCCCTCCCCCTTCCCCAGGTTCCCGCTCAATCAACCTTGATTCGTAACCCTAATCAAGGGGGAACCTTGGGGTGTTCCAGTATAGTTAAGGGGGCATAGTAGGGGGACCCATGAGCATTTCTTGCCAACAGACAGGGGTAGGTTTGAACATGATTGTGTCATTAAACTTACTCCCTACATAATCCCTATAAAGCTACCAACAATTATGGGGCCCCCAAACCTACCCTAGTAGAGGAGTTTTGAGTTCAGGATTCAAGGTGCAGGGTGGAGGCGATTGGTCTGGCATTTCAGAAAAATGGGCGCTTAGAGTTTGGGGTTGAGGGTTGAGGGGAAGGGTATTCGTTTGACGGGCTTATGGGTTGTTGTTGAATAGCATTGCGCAATGTTGAGCATAGCTGGACCCAATAAAAACGTTTGAACAAGACTGAAGGTTGAGGGCTCACGGCTTAGTTTTCCAAAGAGGGGTATTCCCAGATCCCCTTGAAAGGAGCGCAGATAGTTTTTGGTTGAGGGACTGGGGTTTCAAATTGTGCCCTTAGAGACCCGAGGATGCGAGGGCCTAGCTTCAGGGATTATTCTAACACAAATTAACCCCTAGGCCCCAGATCCTAATCCCTAAGCCCTAAATGTTTTGAGAAAGCCTAAGATCAGCGTGACATTAGCTGGGGTCACGCGGCCCAGCACATCCCCGACAGAGCCCTGAAGAGGAGCCATGGCACCTTGTAGTCGCTATGTACTCTTTTGGCCTGTACAGGGGGATCTATAACGTAAGGTTCTATTGGAATTCTAGAGTGGTTATATAGGGATTATGTAGGGTTTAGGGTAGAGAGGGATATAGTACTCCAATAATGGAGAATCAAATGGAAAAGTAAATGGAACATGAACTGGAAACTGGGGTAACAAAGGGATTTAGGGACCTTAACTTAAGCTGCCATAATGCGGAAACACTATTATCTACTATGTACCCATATCATGGCAACTTCATTTAAGTTCCTTAAACAGCAACCGACAACATGTAATCCAGGTGGCAGCAAAAGCCTCTCATGGGACCTTAGCAAACTCTGTGTTCAAACCCTAAACCCCTAAACCCAAATCGTTTGGTTTTTGGGTTCCGGCTTTGGAGAAGTATTCAAGTAAAAGCCTTCTTCAAGCTCCAAAGTAGGGCGCTCACATGGCTTCATGGCTTTAGATTCTTAGTTGAGCCCACCGTGAGAGAACCTGAGGACATCAGACCTTTGAAGGATATGTCCTCACAATTAGGGTCCTCCGTACTTTTCTTCCCTTGGGTAGTTCCTTAGTCTTTGGTCCTTTGGTTTCTAGTCAGTCTTAAACAAAGGCTAAGTCTCTTGCTACATTCTGAGATATAGCCCTAAACCCTCAACCTTAGCGAAGTGCGGAGTAACCATAACCATGACTTGGTCTTATCCTCAACTCTTGTACTACACCCAAAGGGTCCATGTATACTTGCCTAAAAGCAGGTATATGGGAACCCCTTTGGGCTCAAAATATGTACCATGTACCTACATGGATCCTTCAGAAGAGCCATGCTAGAGGGGGTCTTGAACACAGGGTGCCTTTGAACACACTAGGAGTAGAGACTTTTTTGTTTGGGGGGGGGTCCCATTTCCTTCGACAGGTAGACGTCACAATGGAGTTGCGCGACACTGTGCAGCAGCTCTTCGATATGACCACCAAGAAGGATGAACGCCTGCATGACTAATCCCTCCCCCAAATTAAGCCTCCCCACTCCCCTAATTTTAAATACTCCCCATTGTGTTGTATTATAGTATATTGGGCATATTCCATATCAGGGCGGGGAGGAGGTTTATATTAGGGGGAGGGGATTTAGAGCAGGGATGCACCAAGAGCCTCCTGGCACCCTTAATTAGGAATAGATGGTGCGTAATAATAGGTACTTCAGCCTGATAGAGGGCAAGGTGGAAGGTCTAAGCAAGTGGTTTCTACTTTGCACTCAAAGCTATTGGGTTTAGGGGTAAGGCTCTGGTTTCTTGGTATCGTCAGCCCTGAGTCGCAAGGCCAGAGCAATAGGCTTTGTATTCTGTTGAGCAGGTCACGTATTTGCCACATTCCCGGGGGCCTGGGAATTTGTGGTATGACATGAGGTAGTGATTTCAGAAATTTCTCCATAACCATTCAGATCGTTGTATGCTCTAGGTCATGCTGGTTGCCAACCAGCTGACTGGGTTGCCAAAGCTCACCCTGCGCAACTCTCCATGGTTCAAACCCCCAGGCTTAAGCGCCTTAAGTACGAATATCGTAGGGAACTGGCATGCTTTGCTGAGCAGACCTCATGATGATCCAGGATCACAAGTCACCATGTACATGTAAATTTCAACTGCACGCCGGTCCTACCAAGCAGTTGATGCTCTGTCAACACCGCAACAGAAACCTAAACCCAAACTCCAAGCCAAGAAAGCCAAAGCCCCGAGAAACCCAAAAGGCCAAGGGCCCTTAACCCAGAAGAGCTCCTGACCCTACCATACCAGGAGGCCATGTGCTGTCCAAACCCTTCACTATGTCATGTACGACGGGATGTAATCCCTCGGCAAGACATTGCTCCACTCGGAGATACTGAGATAGTTGCAAGTTGTAAGTACCTAAACCCCCAAAGTATGTAATGGCCCTAAACCCATAATAATAGCCATAAAGGCCATTATTTTACATACTTTTGGGGTCCAGGTAGGAGTACCTGTAGGAGAAGCAGAGCTGCTTTTTAATCAGAGCACTTGCTATCCCAGGCATGTCTACATTTGCAAATCCCTAAACCCTAAACCCTGAACCCTGAACCTCCAGGAATGTCATTAGAACCTCAGAAGCCTCAAACTCTGAATCCTAAACCCCACACCTCACCTTTAGGGTTTAGGGTTTAGGGTTACTATATTCGGGAAACCCTATTATTTACTATATATACCTATTATGGTAACTTAATTTAAGTTCCTTAACCCTAAACCCTAAACCCTAAACCAACCCCGAAATCCTTCAAACCCCCCTCCCCCAGCCCCCAGAGCCCAGAGCCCAGCAGGAGGCTATGGGCGTGGGCCGGGACGGATCGTGGGCCACTCACCGGTCTTTTCGGGTGCTCCAGGCCTGGGCATCCCAAAGCTCTGGTGACTCAGTAAAATTAGGGTAATATTGGGGTTATTAGGGTTATCTTGGGGTTCTACTGTTAGATTGGGGTTATATTGGAGTTAAAGAATTTGGGCCCGGTTCAGATAGGTTCTTATGTATTTTGGGGCCAAATTGTTATTGGCTGTGTACTGGGAGGCTTTGGGAAAGGGGATTGAGTGGTCATTCGTGGGGTAGTGTAGGAGCTTGTGGGTTTGGAGTTTAGGATTTAGGATCTGAGGGCCTTGTCGGACAGGGATGTAGTCATCAGTGGCCTACATCATCTCGAATGGGGACAGCAAGGTCGTGACTCACAGGGGGGCCTGTTAGTCTACTCCAATGATAGATCCTGATGGCCATGAAGCTTCAGGATGGAGCATGTTCATGCGTGCGTTCTCAGAGGTGTCTCATCTCCGTAATGTCTTAAGCTTGCTGTTGGCCCAAAACATCTGCGCAAGAGCCTTTCATTCTGTAGCAGTTCTGGATGATGGGTCTGACATTTGCCGTTCCTCTCTCCGAATCCGAAACTCCTGAGGTCCCAGATGCATGGCGCACATGTGCTATAGAAGTCTTGAAATTCATGCGTGTATATAATATATATATATATGTACAGATAGTCGAAAATACTCAACCTTGGTTCTGCTTACATATTTGTGTAGGCCCCTCATAATTCACTCGTTAATCGGGTTCAGGGTATGCACAAGAAGCGGGCAACCGCTTGAAGCCCCTGAAGTGGGGAGTGTAAGTTCGTCCAGCACTTGTGGATCAAGGACGCATCATGACGCATCACACCAAGGTACACAAGACGAATGTCGTGGTAGTTTGAACGAGTAGCTCCCGCTTAAGTTGCACAAGAGATTTTTTGGGGAGGGGCAATATAAATCTCCGGGGAACCTGATTCATCCAGGATTTGGACCTTGAGCTTGGAGCAATAGGAGCAGCATTGCCTGGAAAAAAGTACGGATACTGAAAATCCTGTACACCCAAATGTTAGGTGCCGTAATATAATCTAGAACCAAAGGGGGGCATAATTTTGAGAATCACGCATGTCGAGCTGAAAATCCTGCAGTAGCTATGCATGACGTAGAGCCGTTTGACAAGGCTGTTAGCACTGAAAGTTAGTCATGGTCGCCCAATGCATTGGTTTTAGTTTCCTTTGCAGCTCTCATTACTTACTGGCTCTGAGTATAGGGAATAAGGGAATAGGTTATGTCTTCCCTTCCCTTATTACCTACTCAGAGCCAGTAAGATTGTGAGATGTCAAGTGCGGGATGAAATCCTCTCAGTCAATACAAATCTGGATTTGATCTGGAGCTGGCGAATTTTCAGCATCTGAAAGCCGCTCATGCAAGATATGGTAGTTTCCATAAGTAGGGGGACACCAATATAGACCCCAAGCACTACAATCCTTACTGTGAGACCGCAAGACCGGTGCCCTAATTGTTGGAAGCCCAATCCGATTCAAACTGCCATGTAGTCCTAGTCTACTTTCCATTTGATTATCCATGTTGTTGTCCATATAGTTCTCCGTTTTGAGGGTAATGTCCCTTAACACACAGCCGTAAACTCTAAACCCTCATCCCTAAACCTTAGTCCTTAAACTTTTTTTGGTCCCAAAACCCTAACTCCTCAACCCTTATCCCTAAACCGTAATCCCCACGTACTCCCCAAACCCTACTAATTCCCAAGCCCATGCAGGTCACGCGCGTGGAGAACGGCAAGCTTTGGACCGACTACGCCCGCGTGCGGCGGGGCATCAACCGCGTGGAGGCCACCAGCAGCCGCATGTAGAACCCAAGGACTGGTTTAGGGTTCAGGGTTTGGGTTTTTTAGGGTTTCAGGGTTTTAAGGCCTATGGGGCTTGGGTTTTAGGGTTAAAGGTTTGGTGTTTAGGGTTTGGGATTTGGGGTTTAGAGTTTGGTGTTTGGGGTTCAGGGTTTAGAGTCTAAAGGGTGGGGGGTTCTCAAAAGGGCGGCCCTATAGGGGTCCCAAGAGGTATGCGGGGATTTTATAAGGACAACATGGAGACTGTTACTTGAGATTCTAGAGGATTGTTTTGACAAATACTCTCATGGCCTATCTTGGGGACCTATGTTTGGATCATGTTTGGAAGCTGTAGAACAAACACGGAAATTCACAAGCGATGCTATGGAATCTACATTCCTTGTGGTTTGATTTTAGGGCTTAGGGTTTAGGAGGAGTTTGCATGCATTATATAGCTGAGTGGGAAGGGCAATTACAACGGGAAAGCAGTATCAACAGCTTGTTGACGGGACGTGCGCAATCAAAAATCCACCGGTCCTTAAGCAAGAAGCTTCACGCGCGGCCTGCACAATTGGTATATGGGGGTTGTATAGGGTTTGGGGAAACTATAACCCAATGGCAACTGTAGTTAAAACCCAATGAATTAAGAGCCCCTGAGATGCCCGAAGAGTGTGAAATGTCTGCCAGGCGACCATCCGGCAGATGGAGGCCACAAGCTTGGGTGTACCTTGTGTAGAGCTAGATGGAAGGGGTAGGTTTGAAAAAACATGTTTCATGTAAATTGCCCTAAGTCCCTATATAACAACCCCTATGAAGCCATAGAAGAATAGTTTTGATCCTATCCTTAGATCATGGACAGTTCAGATCCTCAACGTGATCAATGGCAATGCGTCCGGACACTTTAGGAATTGACGCTTGTCCTCACCTCCAGAGGAAATCCCCCGAGTTCACCTCAGGCTATCGGCAGGGGGCAAGGATTCACAGAGACAAATCGTTTGTCTTTCTTGACACCAACCATGGTCTTCTGTTGAAGATGATGTTGTCCTGGCGGGGGCAGGTCCGGCGCTCCAGGAGCCACTGTGTTTCATGCATGCCCGTGGCTCACCTGGAGTTCCAGTGTTTCTGCTCGCTGAGTTCCCGCCATCCTTGCAGCTTGGAGCCATGGCCACTCGTCGCAGGTCAGGGGCAGGCCAAACCCAAGTCCTCTTGGAGGCCCTGCCTTACTGGGGAATACCGGAATATACATTTATAGTATTTAGCGATTGCATAGGGATAACCCCTTGCTCCCTACGAACCACTAGTAAGCGGCTAACAACCATGCTTCTTGCGCACGTTGGTTGGCGTGTGTTGGTGTTGCTGGTAATGGTATTTCAGACACAAGGATGGTGATTTTCAGTTGCAATACATTCTTGTACTGGTAACAGACACGGGCAATTAGCACTGGTCCCCATGATCTACGGCCGCTGTAACTAGTAGTTGTAGGAGGAAGAGTGAGTAGTGGCGGTATCTGGAGCAGCGGCAGCAACAGCAACTTTAGCAGCGGCGGCAGCAGCAGCAGCAGCAGCAGCAAACAACAATACTGTCCACAATACTATGCGAAAAATTCTCCCTCATGTGTCGAAACAGTCCAATCTCGCAGTTTTATAGAGCCGCTGCACAAGCCTTTAATGCTTACGATTAATCCATGCATTGTCTTGCCCCGTGGGGATGTCCTGTGTTAGCAAAATACGTGCCCCGTATTTGGGTTCCTACATCTTTGTAGCATAACATGGGTCCGGGTGCCAAGACGGTCTCCTTCATTTGTGGAACAGTTATTAAGGGCGAGCTCCATTGTTCAGCCCAGAGCCCTCGGCCCTTAACCCTTCATCCCAAATCCTGCCTCCTAAAACCTAAATCCTAAACCCTGAATTAAAAGTCCGAAGCTTGAACACCCTGTTGGGAAGCCGTCCACACTTTGGGCCGCCTTGATGAAATTCCTAAACCCTCAACGCGCAAGTCTACTGTTTAGGGTTTCAGCGTCTCCCGGAGGCCTCCCCGCGAGATGCAGACTACGAAGCAGCGATCCGCGAGTCGCGGCGCACCTTTGAAGAAGAAGAAGCCTTCCGGGAGGAGAAGTCAAAATGGGTCTTTCTGTAGGGCTTAGGGTAGCAGCGGGAAATGCAAATCCTCATGGTGCGTTTATCAAGGCCCATGCCAACCCCCAATGCTAGCTACACCCTGCCCCATAAAAGTGCAGATCCCTGATGTTGTTCTCGGGTAGCAAAGTCGTTTCTTATAGTTGTTCGTACTCTAGGTGTGCGCATCTTTTGAAGCAAGCATGGACATGCTTGCCACTGGAGAGGAAATGGCCCTTGCTGAGCGCCTGTCCATGCAACTCGGTTGGTTTTGAACATCATTTTGCATGTTTAGGGTTTAGGGTTTAGGGTTTAGGGGTTTAGGTACAGCTGACAATGTAGATACCGCATGATGACTCAAAAATACCTTACCACCATAGTAACGATATTCCCCTTTTTTCTCCTAATAATAGAGTAGCCTCCGTATTCTTGTCCATTCCCTCATTCCATGCTTTCTACAGGTAAGCTGCATACCCCCTATATAAGCTCCAGTTACCATGTATTGTTCGATCTTATTTTGCATGTTTCCGATTTTAGGGAGAATACCCCTAAGCCCCAAACCCTAATACTAATGCTTCATTAAACCCATATAAGCCCTACATACCCTATATCTTCTTTTCAAGGGACCCAAAATCGTAGATCCCAAGTCCTGATCCCTCAAGGCAAGGGGAGTTGGATCCGGACCTCCACCATGAAGTCGCCTGCCGCAGCGGCGTTGCCCAGGTGCTCCAGCGGCTAAGGCTCCTACGGATCCACGGGGTTAACAGGGTTTAGGTTGGGTGCTGCCCCCAATCTTTAACAGTTGGATAATATCAACAATATAGTTATTAGTTATTTATAGCCCTTAATCTGACCCCTAATATAGACTGTTACAGGGTAGGGGCAGTACTCAAGGTTTAGAGTTTAGGGCTTGGGGCTCTATTAATAGATGTCTTTACGACCACCAGCGACATAAGTAGGAAAACGTACATGTACGCATGTTGCTCCCTGTCAGCGATGCAATCCTCCTATCTTCACGACATGAGCACTGTGCACGCAATGACTGCTTGAGCCGCCTGCGCAATGGTAAGATAATCTATGACGTCCAAATCATGACATTCAGCCCACAAGCCATCAAACTAAAGCCCCAAAGCATGAAAGCCCGGTCGTAGACCCAGGTATCTCCCCTACAATCATGTGTGTCATCAGAGAGCATTAAACCCTAAAGCCTAAACCCTCTACCCCGAACCTAAGCCCTAAAACCTAATCCCTACACCCTATTACACTATAGTAGTTTCCATTTTCTTTTCCGTTATCCTTATATAACCCCTATATTCCCTGTAGGTTCCATTTAAAATTACCCCTATATATCCTTGACCCAAAAACCCTTTTCAGGCCTCTTCCTGTGCAGCCCTTTCATCTGCTGGTGGCGGTCTACAGCCTGGTGAGGAAGGCCTTGAGTTCGCTGTTCCAGACATCGGGCGTCTGCGTGGTGTGTATGGAGCAGGTGCCTGTAGGGAATCTCCAAGTTTAGGGGTACCTTCGTAGTCCCCATAATCAGGATGATAGTATTTGGGGGTCTATAGTGGGGTCGCCCTACTTCGGGGATCTCTTCTGATTACCGTACATATTATCCTGCAATCACATTGCATATGCAGACACGTGTGCGTTTTTGGATCAGCAACGCTTTTGATCACAACGGTTGCCTAGTCAGCCTCCGTACTTTGACTAATATTTTAACAATGTACAACAAACTTGGACAACGTGCAGGTGCAAGGGGGTATCAGGTGCTGCTGCACGCCAACGTCACACTTCCTATGCGCAGACTGCATCCCCGACTACGTGCGCAACGAGCTGCAGAGTGACGATGGAAGCGACAGGCGCCTCACTGAAAGGCGTACATTGGGTCACTGCCTTCGCTGCCCCACAGACCGCAATTCCCATCTTCCGCTTGAAGCCACGAGGTTTTACCTTCCGGAAGATTTGCAGCTACAATTGCTCTTGGCCATGCAGGCTGACGAGGAGCACAGGGAGTGGGTGCGCGAACAGGAACGCCAGCAAAGCGATGAGTCTCTGCGCGAGTTCTGCCTCCGCAGCATGCCCAACGCTGTGCAATGTGGAAACTGCAGCTACGGGCCGATAGACCACTTTGCCTGCAGAAATCTCCAGACACACCACGGAGATCGACATGGCGCAACGCAGATCTCCAATGCCTGCCCGCGCTGCAACTGGTTTCGTAACAGCATTGACGAGTGGCCACGCTGGGGTGGGGTTGTGGACTTGACATTTGAGTCTAGGCGACGCTAGGGCACGAGAGACACCGCGAGCAAGCACAAGTGCGGTCTTCCACGCCGATGCCCGCGTTCCCTGCGCAGGGCGTGGTAAACTTACCATCCTCACACCACCAAAAAACGGCATGCGAAGTGTTTGGCCTGAGGGCACGCGCCCCTCCAAGCAAGGATGAGCATGTTTCATGTGGGGCTGTGTCAAAACCTATCCCCGTTTGCCTATAATGCACAGTATACGCTTCCTAAAAGTTGAGCACTACGTGCCCCCAACTTAAGATATGCCCTCCGATGTATCCGAGTCTGTTTCGCGGACATGTCATCTGTTGGGCTAGGCGTGCTTGTTGTTGAAAGGGGACCTGTTCTTGACACGCGCCCCACATGTTCTAGTACGTTCCAGCAGTCCATCCGGCTGCTTTGATAAAGGAGGTTTAGGGGTTTACGTTTTAGGGGTTTAGGTGTATTTAGGATTTAGGGTGTATGTTTTACGGTTTTTCTAGTCCATGTTCTAGGGGTTTAGAGGTATTCGGGGTTAAGGGATACAGGGCATAGGTTGGAAACGAAAACCCTTTGCTTTCATTGTCATTGTTCAGCCTTTTCCGTTCCTGCGGGCTGGCTTATGACGTCATGCAGAGCTAGGAGCACACGTTGTATGAACCACGAGCCATTGCAGACATTCCTTGAAGCAGGGAGACGAAAATTGAACGGGGTCTGCTAAGATCTCAGTGCCCTCCTAGACCCTCCATCTACCCTCTATATACCCCTAAATACCCACTATTAGGGACCATATACCCCTAATTAAGGGTACAAGGAGGGTCTTGGCTGCGAGCATTCACGTCATTCAACACGATCCCCTTCAAGGAGAATTTGGCAAGGCAGGGTTCGCGCAAGATGTTTGAGGATGCGAGCAAGCCAGCGCTGCCCAATCCTTGAGTGCTTGAGTGTTTCGATGAGTTTCCCCAACTTAGTGTCCCAAAATTAGGGGTACCTTAAGGGGGTCCCCATAATAAGCATGATAGTATGTTGGGGTCTATATTCGGGTCCCCCTAGTTTGGGAAACTGCCTTCTATGTTAAGGGACCGCTACATCTAGAAACGAGGGTCTCGATCATCAAAGCCCGACAAGAAGGCAGAGCGCCCCTAAAGTGAGCCCTTCCCTAGGCGGCTGCAGCCCAACTCCTTCAGTGTCATGCGACAATTTTCTGGATTATGGCAGCAGAACCTGAAAGAGCATCAATTTGCAAAGGTGTTGGTTGCAGCTCTATCGTATAAAATTCGAACCCCGTAAGGAAAAATATTATTACAATACTACTACAACATTTCTCGGATTGTAGCGGGCCGGCACTCCTCCGCTCAATAGTTTGCGGCTGAACGAGGCCTTGATTCCAGTTCCTGGTTGATGAGCCCTAAAACAGAAGTGCTGGCACCATCGCTATAAACTGGGACATAAGCCCAGTTTCCGTCCTATACACCCCTACGCAAAAATAGTGACGCAACAATGGTGTCCATTTCATAGTGTATCTATGTTCCATTCAATTCTCCACTAGTCGAATAACTTACGAATGACTGCCTCTTGAATTCCATTTAAATCCCTCAAAGGGACCCAACAGCGTCGTTTACCATCTTTTCTTCCGTTTGATTCTCGACTGTATCTGTAAAGGTCTAGCTATCGGTTTAGGGTGTAGGGGTTGAGGGCACCATAGGGCACCAAAAATGGTTAGTACTAGTTGCCGTATCTTTTTTGGATATGTGTAGGTTGGTTGAGTACATGGACGCTTAGGGCATGTTGCCCCAACACACTTCCACCTAGTAGAGCTTACGCCAAGGGATGGGTCATCAACGCGGTTTAGGGGTTTAGGGTTTCAGGTTTAGGGTACCAATGACAAGCATCGTGGGTTTCGCAGAAATGTCTCTATAGACCCTGACAAGGATCCCCAGAAATCCCTCTAATCCCTACATATCCGGTGTGTCACTGGAGCCCTACTTTGAGAAACTCTGATGTTTGTAATGCGAACAGCAAGCAGGGTCAAAAAAGGAGGTTGACAAGGAGGCTTCTTACTTATGCGTATTCCATGTGTCTTTTCCATCTGATTCTCAGTTAAGTAGTAGATACTCTAAACCCAACCCCCCCCTAATCCCTGGAACCCTAGACCCCATTGTTGAGCACCGGGACTATTCGGGATGTCCTCTGAAGATGTTTGTCTACAGTTCGCTCTGGTTCATACCCCAAATTTTCAACCCTAACCCCTGTACAGGAGTATTAGGATTTATGTAGAGGGAGAGGCTACAGGGCTTTTTATAGGGATATATTATAGAGGTACACTGGGTTCGGGGTCTCAAAAATTTAGGTTTCTTTTTTGGAGCCTTAACGCAAGAAGATTGAGGCCAGGAGCTTGTTTATTTTCAAGGAAGCCTCCTGTGTCCCGCGTTTCTTTAGACATGCCCTTTCAATTGTACACTCTTGCTTAGCCCCTGTTCTAAAAAGCGTCACATAATTTTATGTAAGCCCAAAATCCCTAAACCCTAAACCCCAACAAGAGGACTGGCTGGATTCAAAGTTAAGGACAGAGTTGAGCCGGAGCTGTTTGGCAGATCGTCCAGAAGAAAAAGTCGGTCTGACAGTTTGATGTGAAGGTTATAGGGGGCTGATACGGGGATCCCTACTGGTCCCTAAAAAGGGGGCTATAGCAACTCGAGATCGCTCAAATGAGGGCTACAACACTTTGAGGGGCGAAAACGAGGATCCTTTTTGGGATATCCCTGCGCGGATGTTCGGCAGCTGCCATGCAAAGTTAATGGGGGGGGTATGGGGATCGATGCAGCCCGTGCCTGTGAGTAGATGCTCAAGGTCCGGGGTTCAGGAGGTTGATTTTTCACCTCACAAAGGGCCTCAGGGCTTCATATCAAGAAGTAATCCCCGGTTGGTGCGATTGAGGCGGATTGGCTTCCTAAAGATGAGGGCAAGGCCCGCTCCAAACCCGTAAGTGAAGATAGAAGCAGGACAGCTGCAGCTTTTAGCAAGTTACAACCTTATTTCGGCGGTTGTCAAAATTATGGTCCCTTTTTGGATCCCTATGATAATACGGCACCTACTATTTAGTGGTACCCAAAAGGGACCATAATTTTGACAACCACCCATTTGGGGCACCTACAACCCTACTTAGGACTACCAATCCTCAGTGCCACCTTGACGGCCACCCGAGGAGTATTTTTTGGGGGGATTGTCATGGTATCCAGTAAAGAGTAAGATTACATCTTCCTTTTGTCTATCGTATTTTATAAGGGGAATATAATCTTACTTGTTTCAACCAACCCTATGCCCGAAACCCTAAAACTCTAAACTCCTACACCCTTCACCCTCAAATCCTAAACCCCAGACCCGAGACCCTAAGCCCTAAAAGAAATGCTACAAGCTGAGAACTTTACAGGCCACGGCTCCGCGTGGCGAGGCCATGAAGGCCAGGGAGGCCATGAAGGCCTGTCTGCTGGCTTCGTTTACAAGGGAACATGGGGGTTTCCCAAAATTAGGGGTACCATTTTGGGATAATGGAAAATAACATGGAAACTAGTATAATGGGTTGTATAGGGGTTATATAGGGGTTATATAGGGGTATATAAGGGTTTAGGGTTTAGGGTTTGGGGTTTCCCAAAATTAGGGGTACCATTTTGGGGGGCCCAATAATAAGGATTACAGTATTTTGGAGTCTACATTGGGGTTCCCTTATTTAGGAAAATTACCACATATGAGCTATAGGGTTTAGGGTATAGTAAAGGGGTCTAAATGAGCAAGGGGATTATATAGGGGACTATTGAAGGGCTTATGAATTTAGACTATAGCTCAAAATACGAGCTATTGGGTTTAGGGTATAGTCTATTCCAAAAGATCCCGTAAGTACCTATATATGGGATACTAGTATAGAAACCTTACTTTGTACTAGCAGGTACTATATTAGGGTTCGGGGTTATAAGCATATATTGCGTCCTTTGCATCTCCGATGAGGTTGGGGCGGTGTCAGGCGTAAGCAAGATTGAGGGTTTAAGGGCTGCGCTTTGGGCGATGAAGGTCTGTGGCTTCGAGCGAAAGCTTGTGCGTTCCGGTGCAAACAGGTTTTCCACGGTTGCAGCTGCCGTGCAAAAAGACGGATACAGGATTTGGACCTTACCAGTTGGTAGTTTGAATTCTAGTGCCTGGTCCCTAAACCCTAGACCCTTAGGCCCTAAACCGCAGCAGTGTGGAGTGTTTGGACAGCTGATGAGAGCAGTAGCCTGCGTGCGGACTTCAGGCTGCCCTCTATCGGAGGGCGGCTCAAAGCAACAAAAGCGCCCATAAATTATGAATTCACCCAAGTTATAGCCAAATAATAACCTGTAGTTTGTTAGGACCACCATCCCAGACATGACTACTGTTTTGGAATTTGCCTACCCAGTGTCGATTCGTTGACGGTTTGTTCTGGTGAGGGGCCATGGGCTTCATCGTGGATTTCAGAGAGAATCGGTGTATAGGATCCCAGCTCGTGTGGGAATGTCACAGTCTTATGCACAATAGATCTGATCTGCATGACTTACCTGAGTTCCAACCACCAGCTGAAGCTGAAAGCAGAAGGTGGTGCTTTCTTAACGAAGCCTTACTCAAGCCTTACTCATCTAAATGAGTTCGGTAAGCAGGCCCATTTTGGTCTTTGGTATGCCAACGGTCCAGGCCGTCTATAGAACAAAGCAGCCAAAAAGATGTTGATCCCCAAAGCCAAAGGTGCTTGGAACGAAGCTCCTTGCTGTATGCATCCCACAGCCAACCGTAGGCCACGGTTGAAACGAGGTATCTCTAGTTTTTGGACTCCCCGCCCGCATTGTCTTCGATTAGCTCCAGCAAGACCCAGCGTTCATGCGAGCCGAAAGACCTTGAGAAACGGGCTGCCAGCTGCACGCCCCAAAAAGTCTTTGCCCTGGGTTCCTTTTTTGGGCTCAGGGCGTTTTCATGTTTAGATGTGGCCGTTATAGGGCTATTGCTAGTAGCAGTACTAGCAGAATGACTCCTGCCAGACCCTATGACATCTTCATTAACTGCAACTCTTAGAGGGGTGGTGCCGTAGGCGATCGACGTGGTGCACGAGGCGCCTTTGAATTGCTGTCGTTCATCTTCAATAATCCCATATACTAATTCCAGTTACATTATTAATCCTAATATTACTGATCATATTACTAGTATCAGTACTACTACTATATTACTGGTAATAAGAACTATAGGTGCTTGTAAGACTAGGCCCCGTTGAAGGCAGTGTAGGGGTACACAGGGGTTGAATAGGGCTATATGGCTTTGGGGTTTAGGGTTCAGGGCTTAAGGTTTCCAAAGTTGAGGCGCCCATTCTTGGGAATTCCTTATGAGAAAGATTAAAAGTCCCATGCTTTGAAACCTTTAGGCAGGTCATTCCATTCATTGGCTCATGAACTCATAGGGGGATGACGTTTGAAAAGGTTGGAGAGGCTTGACGTCTTTATGCGGCACACCTCCAGGCAAAATTTCGGCTTGCAAGCGGAGGGTCCAGGGGTCTAGGGTAAAGTGTTAAGTTTCGGGGTGGGAATTCACGTCCCTTGCGTACAGCAGGTTAAAAATGGTGCCGAAAGAACCTTCTGCGGCTTTCCGGGGTCCAACACAGCAACGGTCCATGTAGCCAAATGTAAAGTCACAGTCTGGGACCACATGCGTTGTCTTCCTTCTTTGAGTTCCCGACGTAGCATACTGCGGTTCACGGTTCACACGAGTGAGGGGGCTTGTCTGTTATCAACTTAGCTTCTGTCATGAGAGAACCATGTCAAGCAGCGGCAGGCAAGCTAGTAAACGGGACAGTCTTACCTGGAGCACCTTGAGTGTAGGCTTCCCGGGAAAGAGTGATCCTTCAGGAAGGGAAGCGTAGGCTGCCCAAAATTCTGTTTGACATAGATCATCTGCGTGTGTGGGACTTCAGAAAACAAAGTTTACCCTCCCTGCTCACTGCTGACCCTATAACCCTATATTCTATCTTTTGAGAGATGAGTATATAGTCATCCTCAAGTAGATAGAATATTATATGGAGTTCCCAAAACCATAAGATCCCCAGATGGCCTTGTATCTACTCCAGGGTGGCTATATACCCAAAGCTTGTTGCGCCAGCAGCGAAACGGCGCCGCCTCGATCCGCGAGTTCGCCTGGTCCCTGTAGGGCCTTGTGTTCATGGACCTGCCATACCCCGCGGAGACACCTTCAAGGTGCCCCAAAAGTGTATATGGTAGTTTCCCAAAATAAGGGGACCCCAATATAGATCCTAATGTATTATAGTCCTTGTTATGGGGATCCCCAAAAGGGTACCCCCAATTTTGGGAAACCCCCACATGTTCAAGCCTTCTTAGCAATCTCTCAGGGATTTTAAGAGCTTGCGTCTTCATTGGATCCATTTGGCAGGGTTTCGCGGTCTTGTAGCAGTGGCGCAGCAGAAAATTACCTTCTATGTTTTGTAACGTTCGCGGCACCAGCAATGCACTACATATGGCTTGGTTTGAAGGAGCCGCAACACTGGCAAGTGTAAAGGACCCAGGAGTCAGCTTCAGCAGTCCAAGTTTAAGCGTGCATGTTTACAATTGGCGCTGCTTCACGGAAGCATCACCAAGATCAAGTCTTTGAACTTGGATAACGGGCGCAACGAGCGGCTCATGCTGCGTTCTCAGGAGTCCAGATCCGGCTTTGGTGGCTTGGGTTCACAGGTCATAGGTATGCAGCACATGTTCAAATGTATAAGGTTTTGTAGGGCTCACTTATGGTAGTAGACTCTAAGTCTAATTGCTCTCCCTTTTATTGAACATTCCCCCACCCCCTCAAGTCTTCCTCCAAGATAATTAGGTCTGGAGATGGGGGGGAGGTACTGCCATGGGAAGAGATTCCTTTGCGTGGCCATAGGGCCAGTATTTTGTAACCCAAAGCTCTGAACCCTAATCAGTGTAATCTTGAGACACACCCATGGGTTGAGCATGGAACCTTAAGCCCGCTAGGGTTTTCAGGGTTTGGGGTTCAGCCTCATTATAGAAACTTCAAGCAGGTCTCAGTGAGATCCAATAACTCTGCGAAGTCTTTGGTTTGGTTGAGCTAATGTAGACCCCTGATTAATGAACCCCTTCTCCTGAATAGGGATTATACTAGGGATCCTTATTTTAAGGCCCTTTCTGGGAGGGGGTTTATTCATCATGGGTCTACATTCAGGGCTTGGTTGGAATCCGTCACTATTGGAATCGAGGCCAGAATACCTAAAGCGAAACATCACGACGTCTGCACTCTTGCAACCACTCCACTAGGCTCTAAGGACTCAAAGAATTGGGTTTTAGGGCCCAGATACCATAGAATTAATGATATTTGGGCCCTCAAACCCGTAGGGTTCTTCGAGCACTTACACGACGTTTGCGTGCGGACTTTGAAGCATCATCGGGGTCGCGGCATGGCATCTGCTTTGTAATCCCTTGTTCGGTCCCTTTTTCAAGACCATCTCCCCTTAAAACCCCTCCCACCCCCTGCTATACTTACTGGTTCGCAGTCGGGAAGAAGGGCATATAACCCCTTTATACTTTATACTCCCCATATACCATATTCCCTATACTAAGAACCAACAAGTACAGTGTGGGGTGAGGTTCCACGGAAGTCCTGGAGTGGGCGCGCGGCACCCTGCGACGGGGCAGGCGTCGAAGTGTCTGGGGCTGTGGTCATCCCTAAATAGTAGCAGAGATTACGGGTACCCAGGTTTAGTGTGATATTACCCCAAGAATTAGGAATCCAGTGGAAAAATGTGGAAGCAAATGGAGAATGACATGGATATTTGGGCTGTGGGTCTCTATACAGGGTTTTTGGGAGGCTTGGAGGTTTACAGTCCAGCGTCCTCTCGGCCTTAGGCGACTTACCGGAGGACATTGCGGGTTTAGGATTTTTTCTCTTGTGGCAAAGGTCTTTTGGCTTGTAGAGCTGCTATCAACATTTTTGCTTCCTGAATGCAGAAGCATGGGATATATGGGATAGTTGCGGACGATGTTTTTTCCTTCGATGAGTGGGGACCCAAGCTTGCTGGCATAGCAATATGAGAAGCACGTTGAGAAGTTGAGTCGAATGGGTTACAGACCTTAAGTTTTGCTGGCGACCTGCATCGGTATTGCAGCCTGATGTTTGCCCATGCTTGTTGCGGAAGTTGCAACACGGCTTATAACCTCAAGATGAGTCGTGCGAGAACAAGAAGCAATGAGAGTCACAACAGTGGCTCGGCGTAGAGAGCAATTTTGAAAGCTCATTGGGCTCCAAGGTTACTAGAGCCCGCGGTGCAGCTTCGGATCCGCGGTTGAGGTTGAGGAATTGGGAAGTGCTTGGCGCAGCAGAAGCTCAAGCAGGCTTATACAACGCGGTAAAATTCAGCAAATGCATGTCCAGCTCCAGATCCCCGTGACGGCAGATTCTTGTAAGCTTAGCATGGTTGTGGACCCGCGTCAGGTTCTCTTTCCCACCCAGGACGGGCCAATGTGCTCAGAGCTTGCTGGGGGTTCAGGGTTTAGAGTTCAGGGTTGAGGGTTTAGGGCCCTTCCCTGAAGCCTGCGCAAGAAGCCTCAACGACTCAAAGCACCTAAGCCTTAAGGCAGTGGCTGTGGTCTGCGGTGGCAAGGGGTGCCGATGCAGCCAGCATGGGTAGCGGAGTATAGCTGAGTATGCGTTGAGAATCTGCAATGAGCCAGCACGGACCTCAAGCCTCCAGTGCCCAGCAGATCCCAGCAGCGTATATCAGCTGCACTAGTGCTGATGACGAAAAAAGAGATGCTCGGGAAACTGTTACCCTTTCTGTTGCTCACGATCATCAATTATTCCCCGTGCTTCGCTCTACTTGCATGGATGTTTTGCATTGTCGTATCAGGATCATTATCATTATAGCATGACCGTGATAGGAGACTTCGCCTGTCTATGCCATCAAAAGCGCTGGCTTCGATGACAGGCCGAGCCAACAGGGATCGAATTTGTGGCGAAACATTTTGGGGCAGATGAAGCACATCATGTTGAGTATGGAGTGACTTTTGGTTCTCAAACTCAATCCATGTTGGTGGCATACCCTACTCTGATCTGAATGCGAGGCAGGACTCAGCAAGAAACCAGTCCACCTTGAAACCCTAAATCCCAAACCCTAGATCCTAAACCGTAAAGCCTAAACCCCTAACCCTTGAAGTTCCATCCAGTAATCCTTGGGGCTGTCAAGCCTTACACCAGCCATTCTCTTGACAGCTATGCAAATTCCCTTAGACTCAAACGCCTAAACAACCAGTGTACCCTTTAAACAGTGGTATATGGTCCCTAAGAGTGGGCATTAGGCGATGTAGATGGTAGATGGAACGTTTACGAAAATCATCCTTGTAATTATGCCCCTATATTCCTATATTCCCCCCTATCCCCTATGTACAAGCCCGGGTTTTTCCTAGCAATGATTATATAACCCTACTATATACCCTCTTATAATATAGTAGATTTCGTTTTCTTTTCCATTATCCCTATAGAAACCCTAATGAGATCTCTCGTCAGCTCAAGCCAGGCTGGGTAGCGTCAAGGGCATGTACGGCTCGGGGACGTACTTTGCGGACCCTCCATGCTGACGAGAACGTGGGTTGTTTCTGCAATTAGGGGGCCCCCACATAGATCCTCAAATTCCCAATTCTACAGTCCCCCTTAAGTAGATAGAATATGGGGTTTTATGGGGATCGAAAAAATCCCAAAGCCATGTTCTATCTACTTAAGGGGGACTATACTTCTCATTGCGGGGCAGAGGGATCCCTTCAAAGTGCTTCTGGGTTTCTGGGGTCCTGACATGGGAGGTTCCCTTAATCATAAGGCAAGTTGCTAGCATGGATTCTCTGTTCCAACTTTTGATAGCTTCCAGCTTTCGGCAGGGAAGTCCTACTAGCAGGTACAGGTGTGCGGTGGTTGTCATGTCATTTCTGAAGTGCAAATCTCGCAACATGGTAAGTACCCGCAGATACAATAGTCATGTTGGGGCCGCTTTGCCATGGGTGCAGGGGATGACAAACTGGTCAAATAGCATGCCAGAAAGAATGCTGTGCCTCTGGAAGGGAGGTAGTTCAGGCTTAGTCCCACCCAGCTGGCGAGAAACCATGAGTGACCTACAATGTGCCAAGATTGCTCTAAACCCCAGACCCTTTGTATTCTCTTGATGCTTGCTTTGTAAGCAGCCAGGAGCCCTGCGCACTTTGGAGCCTACCTGGGTACTGTCAAACCAAAGTGAAGCGTCCAACCCATGGTCTAAGGATGCTGAGTGCCCAGGCCTCTGATTTCTGCAGTCCCTGAAGCCCAAGTGTAGGTAATACTACGAATCGCTAGTGTTATCTATACTGCCTGGTTAAAACCTTGGATTTTCTTAACCCGATCCCAAACCGGAAACTGCGCTTCCAGGACATGGCCAGCAAAGCAGATCAGTATGCTGGGCAGCCGGATCCCTGGTAGGGCGTACAATAAACTCAGAGTTGGTGATGTCAGGTGTAGTAGGACTCGGAATTGCATTCATTTGTGCATGGTCGTCATTGCAGCAGCAGCAGGAGGAATGTCGAAGAGAAGCAAGGGTTGTCACGATATGTCAAAATTCGCTTCGGGAAGGGAGCTCTACTCTTCAGCATGGACAATTTACGATACCCTTCAGTTTAATGACGAGCAGCAGCACTGGCAGCATGAAGCATGCCAAGACCAAGTATCCCCAGAATCATCTTTTATCAACACTGACGATACTGATCTCCAAGCTCACAGTGTAGCTGCTATCGAGAACCCATCAAAAAATGACGGAGTTTCATGATTTTCCATGTTTCTTATAACTGGACAAGGCTGAGATATATAGGGGTAATATAGGGGTTATATAGGGATAATGGAAAAGAAAATGGAAACTACTATAGTATATTGGGGTATATATTGGGCCTGGTAGGGCTGGCAAGCCGCTGTAGGGCTGTCCGTGTTCGCGATCATGTCAGCTTGAGTAAGAACAGATTTTGGAGCAGGGGTGTGGGGGCCGGTGTACGTAATTGGCCTTTGTTTGTGGTTGTGTAGAGAACTGACCCGGACCTGCCTAGATACGCCAGCAGCAAGATGGAGCAGAACCATGATGATAGCAGTACTTGCAGAGCTGTAGCTGCAAGCAGAGCGCTGTTGAACTACTTGTCGAAATGCTCACCAAACCCTTCAGCCCTGGCCTAGGTACAACCAGCCGGGTCATGCCAAACCGGCTGTATTAGGCTTCAGCATATTAGTCGCCACATGGTGCATGTGTGAAAGGGATATGAATGATTCTGTGAACTGGGACCGTCAGGGTGCTCGGAGTTGACTTGTTTTCATGATACAGACAGTTCCTTGATGAGACTCCCAAATTTTGCGAATAGTAACTTTGGCAAGCTCCTAAGCCCTAAACCCTAAACATTGAATTGCCGCAAAACCCATTTCAATCTGGCGAATTGCGCTCAAGGCACCGCTATGTGCAGTGTTTTGCACGTTGCACTATCAATACCCTCTAGCTGCCCTCTATTCAGGCCTAGGCACCCACCATTGGGATTGTATAGCCCTGTAACTAAGCTACTGGGAAGGTCCCACTATTGGGATCCTTTAGCTATAGCCCTGTAATCAAGCTACTGGGAGTCTCGTGGTAGATGACAAATCCCTTGTTGAAATCGTTGCCATGTTGGAGTGACCAGCTGCGAGAAATTCTAGGGTTCGCCAAGTGGCACTTCCGGTTTTGGGTTCAGGGATTAGGGCTTGTTAATGTTCCATATTGCTTATAATCAATAACCTGTTCATGAATGATTCTGGGGGCCTTGAAAGTACCATCCAGGTTAGGTTTTAGGGTCTCCATCCTGTCACAAGTAGGCTGTGAGGTGGATTACACTCCTTTTCATCACCACCTGTCATCAGTCTCCCCCTGACGCAAAACTAAGCCCTACATTCCCTACTTCCCTCCGCCCCCAGCTGGGTTGTTGTTGAACCATGTCGTTCAATGTCCATTTATTCCCCCTTCTAACGATGAAAACTCCTTACCCGCCGATAGATATTTCCTCAACACGATACAATATTATTGTATTGGGGTTCATTGTCATTACTGTAGGCCAGAAGTTGTAGGGTAAGAACCCTAAACCCTAAATCTCAGGCCCAAAACCCTAAACCTGGAACCGGTGGGCCTTAAGCCGTGGATGGACTGCTGTTGAAGTCAGTGCTGCAAAAAAACGCAAAACCTATCGACTCTATGAACCCATGAACCCTATACAGCGTAAGCCCCTGAACTTTGTAAATTAACGCTATAGACCCCTATTAACCCTATAAACCCGACAAACCCTATAGACTCCATAAACCCTATAAACCCTACACCCTATCAACCCTAAACCCTATAAACTCTATAGTCCCTGTAAACCCCATAAACCCTCTCAACCCTAAATTACCTGTCATGTAGCCAGGGGAGCCTCGGCGAGCGCGCCACGATCTTCCTGTCTCGCGTCACGCTGGGATGCTATCGCCTCAGGGTTATATAGGGTTTAGGGTTTACGGTTTAAGGGGGGGTGCTGTATACAGGATTAGTGGAGTATTTTAGGGGTTATTAAGGGGGATACTAGGAGTTTAGACTGTAGCTCATATAGGGTTATGTGGTGCTATATGGGGTATGGAGGGTTATATAGGATATAAAAGGTTCTGTGCGCATATCTAGGGTTATAAACGGGCAAAATTGCATGGGGTTATGTAGGGTTATGCTGGGTTGGTGTAGGAAGTTCCCAGAAATTGATTGCTGAATGCTGTTATCTTTAGCCCTGAGAACCAGCTGAAATTTTGATTTCTACAAGGGTTACAGGAACTTAGAGCCTGTTGTACTGTCTTTTCCCTAAACCCTATACCCTAAACCCTAAACCCTGTTTTTGTGCCAGTCTTTTGCGGATCTTGAAGGTTCAGGAAGGGATTGCAATGGAGGGTGCTACTTGGCTATCTCCTTGGTGCTTAGGAGGGAATGGCGGAATGGATTATAGGGATTATTACTAGGGATTATATAGGGATCCATTCCCCCTATTCCCTCCTAAGCGCCAGGGAGTTATTGTTTCTTCTGGTTTGTCGAACGTATGGCGATGATGCTGGAGGGGTTGTGAGGATAGCCAACTTTCAGTCTTACATATTAAAGAGGAACCCTACAACACTAAAACCCAGAACCCTAGAACTCCCCGCAAAAAAGAACCCTAGAACCCAAAAAGCCCAGAACGAAAGAAGTCTAACACCCTCAACCCTAAAGCCTGACTTTACACCCTAGACCCTTTCAACCCCTGGGCCTTGGGACATGAAGCAAGCCCGGCTGTTGATTTAGGGGTTGGGGTTTAGGCTTCGGGGTTTTGGGTTTAGGGTTTTGGGTTTTGGGGGTTTGGGGTTCAGGGTTTGGGGTTCAGGATTAAGGTTTTGGGGTTTAGGTTTATTTTCACCTACCCTAAGCCTACTGCGGTCAGTCCTGAGTCCCTGAAGCCCCATAGCCACAGGCATTGCAATGCTCCAAACCCTAAACCTAACCCTGAGAGCGCCACCCTGAGGTCCCCTTGCGTAAATACTACACGTTGGATTCATAATATAGAGTTTCCAGAAGTAAGGGGCCTTTCTTTTTCGACCCAAGTTGTTATTTTAAAACAGGGGCGCCAAAATTGGGAGCCCTATTAGAAAGCCCCCATGTGCGAACCCGTTTGATGGCTGCAGAACAGCTTGTAACCCTCATAGACCCCCTTATAGACCCAAATCCCTAACCTCTGTCAATACCTCGAAGCTGAAGCCTAAACGCTAGGCAAAGCTAGCAAGCCCTGCTTTGTCAGTCATGGGTAGTTGAAATTAAGGTTCCAGGTAAGAGAGCTATAGCTGTAACCGCTTATGACTTGCAGCCCCATCCATGATACTTCTCGCCCCAATTGTTGCGATCCATGAACTTCCACACAAGGTCCCTACAAGACGAATCAGTCTTTGGAGCAGCTGCGGCGACCCCCTTGTGTGCAAGGCCCCACAGATCCCCGAAGAGAATTGCATTTGGCTCTTTGGGTCGACAGGCCTTGCATGGAACCCCCTTCTAGCTTTAAAGAAAGGATTACGCACGCAACATGGAAGGTTCAGGGTTACAAAGAGTGTTCGCCTTTTGCGAGTCCCTAGAATACGACGGAGTAGACTATTTGGGGGTCTATGGTAGGGTTCAGGGTGCAACTGCTTTCTCTTGCGGGCACATACTCGGACCTCAAATTTGGCAGAAGTCCCAGGATAGCCCAAAGATCTCAGGACTTTAGGTGGACCCCCCACCCAGTACTAGGGGCTGTAAGGGAGGATGGAGATTGTATGAGGGTCTTCTTTATAGACCTATTCTGCACTATTACAGGCTGGGGGACCCACTAAGCGAGGCTCCTCAAGTTCTTACTTCTGGGGTCTTGGGATTTACCTAGAGCTTTCGTTCCCCCCCGAGATGTTTTACAATTCTTGCATGAAGGGTATTTACCTACATCAAAGTCGTGTAGTGGGATTTAGGAGATGACGGATCAACAGCATGAATAGTGAATGTTGTTGTCGAAATGAGGATTACCTGGATCGTAACTATGGCGATGTTTGTTAGCCAGATTCTATGCGTGAGAGTTCTTCCGGAAACCAGTGCTTGTAACCCTTGGTACGCACCTACACGCATTTTTGTGAACAGTACGTACCCCAGATCGAACTGTTCAATAGTTGAATCCAAAAGAGCTATAGTCAGTACAGGGTCATGCAGCAGATGTTCAAAGGTGCAGGAGCGCTGCAAAATTGAGTGGGGATAGATCCGATTGTATACCAGGACCTTCCTTGTACCCTTAAATAGCGGTATATGTCCCTCATATTGTTTCTAGGCTATATACAGGGTAGATCGAGGGTCTAGGTACTCCTGGTTATGTCCGTGCCCTGGACTTGAGGAAGAACATGATGGCAGGGCATGATTGGATGCCTTTTTCCGGACTCAGGAACTCTTGCACCGAGTCATTCCATGTCTTCCCTCTCGCCTGATAGGAGGTTCATGGGCAAGGACATGCAAGTTCACTGGTTCTCTAGTTCAAGTTATAGTTGGAACTTGTCTCACTTATATCCTTAGTTGAAAACACCAATCTACCTTCAGGCGCTGGGTTTTTCAATATCTGGGTTCTGGAGTAGAAGATGGGCCCGTGCTCCGCCACAGGAAGGATGAAGCCCAAGGCAATCCCCAGCATAGAGTCTGAAAACCCCAAAGATACCTGTCTGAAATCTTATGTGGCACCAAAGTATTCGAAGCACTCGGCTACAATGCCCGTAAAATCCGATCCTTGTTCGGAGACGAATTTGAGCCTCAGGCGGGGTCTGTAGTGTTCTTAACATCCGCAAGCCACAAAACCCACAAATCGCTTTTCGTAGTCCCTCCATAACCCCTTAGTTTCAACAGTGGACCCTATCTTGAAGATGGACGCCGGTCGAAGCTGGGTAGGAAGGCTTTGAGTTGTAGGTGGTTGTAAGCTCCCGTGCACGTAAGGTTGTTCTTGCAAATGACGCTTGCATGTTGTGAAACACCTACACGCCTTAAGGATGCAACTGCGCACAAGCTTGTATGCATGCTTGCATGCAGGCATGTGCATGTCAAACCATATGTGCATACAGTACACACAATATATGCTATATAACTTACTGACACATTAATATATCTAGACCACCTCCTGCAAATCCCCACATAGATCCAGTACAATTCCTTAACCCCAATCAGCCGCCTATCAAGTGGGGATGCTAATGTTGAGAGTCCAAGGTGCATGTCGGCCGTCCCTGGCGCGAAAAAGGGGTCGGGGACTCCAGGAGGGTTTATAGTCCCCCTTAAGTAGATAGAATATGGCTTTGGGTATATTATAATAGGATCCCCATATACCCCATATTCTATCTACTTAAGGAGGGTTTAGGGTTTATGGAGACTCCAGGAGGTTACTTACAAGGATCAGGCTTCAGGGTTAGGTCCCTAACCGTGGATTTTTAGGGAGTGGGGTGGGGGCATGATCAGTGGCTAGGGGCTGGGGTCTGGGATGAAAGATTTAGCCAGCTTTGGAGGATGTGGAATGACAGTTGTGTTCCGGAAAGTACAGGCAAAGTCCGTTGCCACATGGCCACTTAGCCGCTCCTATCTGCTAGGTTTATGCGCTAGGGTCTAAGCGCTATAGTAGCAGCACAGCGTTTCGAAACCTATCTTTCGTGGCTGCCATCATGAGTGGCGACTGCACGCGCCGTATTTGAGCATTTCACAAAAGTATGAGGCCGCCACATAGGGACCGCCAATTCTGAAAGCCCTGTCATGCAATTGCATGACGACGTCAGAGACACACCCTGAACTACCCGCCAAACTACACGCAACTGCGTGTAGGCGCGTTTTTGGTCGTTAACTCATGTGGGGAAGTGGGGTTCTTCACACACCTTCCTGTTGAAGGCCTGCAAAGTCCTGCTGGCCCTACACGACTCATTTCTCTCCGTTGAAAAATATGGGTTGTTACAACAGCTGGATTTCTGTAGCCGCCCCTTCTATGATCCCCCAACAATATAGTAGCTTCCATTTTTCTTTTTGCTACCAGCAGGAAATGCAGAGGTTCGCTTTTCAAGACTTCTGAAGGTGCCCCTCTGCATCTGCAGCCACGAGCGCTTCGACTCCGTTATGGGCGACTTCGCCATCGACGGCCAGATAAAGCAGCAGCTCAGACATACCCAGACTACATAGACTTGGGGGTCTTGAACGAGAGCAGGGGCTAGAAAGCTAGGGCCTGAGTATCCGCCCGAACAAAGACGCAGGAAGATGAACCAGCAGCGCAAATCATGTTGTTTCCAGTCTTTTCCAGCTTAGGTTCACAGAGCCCTATGTGCACATCATGCAGGGCCTTGGGCACGCAGTGTTTGTTGAACGGCCAGGGCTTAGCACATCTTCTCAAGAAATGTCCAGCAGAGAGTGGAGCCAGAAGGTGCTGATGCAACGCGCAGGTACAATCCTAGAGCACGCAACAAAGGAAATCTTAAGGTATTCTCATCCCAGCCATATGGTGGGCAAATGTCCTGAGGATAGATTCTTGATTGGGAAGAACAACTGAGCCCATTGCTGGTTGGACATGAATGTAGCTTTTGGCTGCGGGCCCCCCTTACACACCTGACGCCTTTGCATCCCAGAGCATCACTTCAGGAGGTCTCTTGAACTTTAACCCCAACAAATTTTATGGTCACACTACAAAAAACCTGGAGCTACCACTTGAGCGCCCGTGATTTCAAGGTATCGCGAGTTCGTGGTGTATGAGAAGCAGTGCTATCCAGAGTTCTGTGTCATCTACGAGCGCATGCCCTGACCGGCAACAAAGCATGTTGCGTGGGACTGACATGGCAGTCCGAGTAACAAAGTCTCCGTAGGGTTTTGCAAGGTCATATTACCATTTCTTGAGACTTTGTAGTCGGGCCATTCATTCTGGTGCATTCAGATGCAGAGATAAGCCTGTCTCACACTATCTGGCCCGAGGAGCATTGGCCGTGCTCGCACTAAATCGAGAGTTCATGAGACTCATGTGTTTGAGGACTCGAAAAAAGCAGGGGCAGTCATCTGAAAAGGTGCCCTGCAATGGCTTCCTACTCCATGTACATTCTTTCGGCGTTGATTCAACAGAACCCCTGTCAAGCTCGCCCCTGATATTGAGCCATAATCTGAACTCCTTAAAAGGATGTAAAAAGAGATGAAAAAAGGGACTACTATGGGGGTTATTGAGGGGGATACTTGGAGTTCAGACTATAGCTCGTATAACCCTGCATCCCATACTAGCCTTTGTCAACTACCCTATATAAACCTATATACCCCCCATGCTACCCTATATAAACCTAAACCCCATATAACCCTAAATCCTAAACCAAAAACCTATGTTGTAACCCTAAACCCCAAGCCCTATACAACCCCACACTACCTTCAACACAAGTGACATGCTATGACAATAAACAGCCAATGCTCCAATGTCAAGCAGAGCCAGAAAAAGGCCGGTGGATCGTTTTTGCTATGACGACGTTTAGGGGTTGGGTCTTAGGACTTAGGGTTTAGGTTTGGAATTACGCTCGATTTCAGACGATGCCCTTTGAGATTCTTGTAGGTTGGAACCACAGCTTTCAACACATCTTTAGTTTGGGGTCTGTTTGATTCGGTGGTCCCATGGTTCAGGTTTAGAGGTTTCAGGTCAATTTCCGGAGGCTTCCCCAGCAGATGTCCCAGAATACTCCCTATACTAAGGAGCCCCGTAATCCATAAACCCTAAACTAATCCTCAACCCACATACCTGGGTTCCTGGGGCACCGCTTTTGGGAGAAACTCCCAAATGGGCGGACTGTCGCGTTGCTTCAGGGTTGCCACAACCACCGAGCCCGACAGATCGCGCTGTCCAAAAATCACAAGCAGTACTACTATTATTATTACGATCACTGTTATTATTTCTAGTAGCTATCGGTCTTACTAGAATTAATCACAGTTAGTACTTGCTATCCATGCACGCAGAAAAACTGGACCCCCCATCTACCCTCTATATACCTTGAGTTCCCACTGTTATACAGACCATATACCATTATTTAAGGGTACAAAACCTAAACCCTAAACCCTAAACCCTAAAGGAGGGTCCTAAAAGCTGAGGCAGATGCCTTACAGATCCGTAGCCTTTTCCTACGCTGCGGTGGGCTGAGATGGTGAGTTGTCAAAGGGGTCCCTTAAAAGGGGGAACATAGGGGATGTATACGGGGTTCCTATAAGGCCCTAAAAAGGGGGAACATAGGGGATATATAAGGGTTCTATAAGGCCTTAAAACGGGGAACATAGGGGATAGATACGGGGTCCTATAAGGCCTTAAAACGGAGAACATAGGGGATAGATAGGGGTTCTAGAAGGATATATATAGGCTTTAGGATTTGCCAAAATTAGGGGTACCTTTTTGAAATCTTCCGAAAAGAAGGATTATAGTATTTTGGGGTCTCCATTGAGGTCTTTTTTATTTTGGGAAGGTACCAAACTGCAAAGCCCGTTTCGAAACGAATGCCTTTTCGGGTTCCCATTCTTAATAAGAATCTGATTAAACTTCAGGTAAAGCGGAATTAAATTGTTGTGGCCACTGCGCACATCCTTTCAAATTGTGGTGCTAAAGGGCTCGCGATGACTGGTACTCTGCATCCATTAAGGTGCAGAGAAAATCAAATCTGAAGCTCGTGTTATCTGCATGTACGTATGGCTCCTTGTGTGCGACTTTTTCGTGCAAGCTTGTGCATCCCCAAATGTGAAACCCTCTAATCATGTTCTAGCAAATTCGTAGCTGGCCTACACAACGAGGCTAACGGTAGGACACCCATCTATTCCTGTGTGCGGATGTTTTGAGTAGGGGGTCCTTCACAAAGAGACTTCTAAACCCTAAGCCTTAAACCCCTAAACCCTAAACCACTAAAACCTAAACCCCTAAGCCCTAAGTAGTTTTTTTTCAAGAATCGTATCTTCCATTATCCCAATGTAACCCCAGGATCATATTTTCCATGGATCGGGAGACCCCCGCCATGGGCTAGGAATTACTTTTTCTGGGTACCCCAGTAGTACCCTTTTTCTTTTTTTTGGGGTGTCTCCTTATGAACAGTAGGAAAAAGGGTACCCTTATTATTTGGGGTTGACTGGGGAACCTAGTTTTTTACCATAGTAGAACCCTGAGGAATTCTTAAACATCTGATCTTTTTGTCGGTCTAAGTGTACTACAGAACAAACAGTATTCCTGGCCATAAGAGCTTCCAGACATCACTAGTTTTTTGCCTCTTCTGAACCAGCCCGTCTCAGGCGTGGAGGGCATCAACGAGATCCTGTCGGTGCCAACAGCGCCAAGGTGCATGTGTACCCAGTAGTCACGCAAGGGCTCCAAATCCTGGGCCTCTGTTTACAGGTAAACTAAACTATAGATCCAAATACATCCAAGCTTCTCTGCTAAACAATAAACATGGTCATGTTTTTTTCTGCGCTGCATGGGATTTCGTCCATAGGGCTCCTCAGGCTTCGTGGGACAAGGGTTGGCCATGGGGAGGGCTGGGAAGGGTCCTGGGCAAATATTCAATCAGCTGAGCCATAGCCTAAAGTTCTTTAAGGGGTTATATAGGGGATTGCAGAGAACCACTATAGGTGTTATTAAGGGGGATACTAGGAGTTTAGACTACGGCACATAATTTGCCACAGACATTGAACATTCTTCCTCCTGCTGCCTTTGACGTGGAGCTTTCCTGAGATGGATTCCAAAAGGTTTTCTGAACCCAAGGATTAAGTTTCCAGAAATGCAGGTCCTTCCTTCTTCTTTCCACATACCACACTCCTTGCTATAGGAAGCCCCCAAAAAGGGGCCCCTGACTGTTGGAACCCCAGATAATCTCTACAGTATTTGTGCTACGGAATCCTGATTGAGGTGTCACCTCCAGGTGCTTAACCTGAGGAATTGATGTGACGCCCGGAAACTTGTGCAAACTTTCACACACGAATGCCTGCATGCATGCATGCAATTACATGCAATTCTACATCTACAAGGTTGTCCTTGCAGACATATACCTAAATACATTTACTGAGATGTATATATATATATATATACATTCATGTGTATATATGGAATCGCATTCACACATGTATATATACATCTATATATGTATATATACACATATACATATATATATATATAGATAGACAGCTGTATGGAGTACGTGTATGCATACAAGTATGTACATACGCTTATGTTTGTACGTATGTATATACATACATATATACATACATATATATATATGTATATATATATATATACTCACGACTCACGGCGATACAACATGTAATCCCCCTTGATCCCCCCGAGTCCCCGCCTGCTCGCATACCTCGCAGAAATTGACTGAGAAGGGCAAGGATCCTTCCGGCCGCTTCACCATGAGAGTTAGAACGGATTTTTCTGTTTAATATTTAACAATTATGTTACTGGTACAATCCCAAACCCTAAGTGCTTAACTCGAAGCCACTGAACCCTAGACTAGAAGCCCTGAACCCTCAACACAAACCCTGAACCCCAGACCCTTCTCCCCAAACCCCAACCCCTTCAACCCTAACCCTTGAACCCGTATTCCTTCACTCCAAACCCTAATCCCTAAACCCTAAACCCTAAATAGTAGTTTCCATTTTCTTTTCCATAATCCCAATAAAATTCCCATAATCTATCTATTTCATCCCTTATTCCCTAATCCCTAAACTGTGTAGGCCCCTGGGATATTTAATATTTTCCCTAATGGCTTGAATAAGGGACCCTATATACTAATATTTTTCAAAGGGTTTCAGGGGCCAACCCAGTAAACCCTAAACCCTAATCCCTAAACCCTAAACCCTAAACCCTAATCCCTAAACCCTAAACCCTAAACCCCTAAACCCCTAAACCATCTCCAGGATCCTTTCTGACAGCTTTACCATCCTCGGGGGACCGCTGGCAGAGCAGCGCCGCCCTCGGTGCTCCCTGGGAAAGGGTTATGGTCCCCCTTAAGTAGTTAGGGGTTTAGGGTTTAGGGTTTAGGGTTTAGGGTTTAGGGTTTAGAGTAGAGACCCCCTTAAGTAGATAGAATATGGCGATTACTGCGGGTTATCCACGGTGATGTTATATTTTGTTATATTGGGATGTATAGGTGATTTAAGTTTATACAATAGGGTCGTATACGATTATACAAGGGTTTGCAAGTGCAAAATTATGGGGCTGTGTAGGGGTATTGTAGAGTCATATCAGGCTTATATAGGAGCATACAAGGTTAGATAGATATCATAGGGCTGCATTGCAGTGTATAGGGTTCAGGATTAAGATGAAGGACTTGAATGCTGGAGAATCGAATTGGAAGATTATGGAAAATTAAGTGGAATTTGTGTGCTTAGGGGTGGTAAGGTAGGGCCCTGAATAAATTGAACAAGGTCTTGAGGTACATTACAAACAATATGCTTAGAATAGGGGCATAATACATTGGTAGTTCTTCACGCGACCCATGATTTTCGAAGATAAGCTTTGTTTCTTGTTCGGTAGGTGGTTAAAGGCTGCAGTCACGGGTATTTGGGAGGTCTGAGTGGTGCCTAGGATTCGGAGTTTGGGATTTGAGGATCTTTGTGTAGGGTGAATGTAGAAGACTAAGTTATTGTTGGCCACATTCTGTCATGTTTTCATGTATGTATGAAAAATTCAACCAAATGGTAGCTGCTCCAAAAAACCCACGCCATACGCCCTAAAAACAAGCCTAAAATAGATAAGGTGATTCAGTCTCCCAACCCCTATGTATGTAATAAGGTTCTTAGTTTAGGGTTGGGCTAACTAAACTCCCCTTAGTAAAACAGCATGACTGAAGCAACAACTATCATCGCCTGTTCCTCAGGATCTCGAAGGCGGCAACAGATGTGATTGCTGAGCACTTCGACGAGTACTGCGCGGAAGAGCTCCAGCCGTGTCCTCGGCATTTAGGGTTTAGGGTTAGGTGGACCCCCCACCCAGTAATAGTGACTATAGCGGATAATAGGGATTATATTAGGGTCCTCTCATACTCCTATTATACCACTATTACAGGGTGGGGGGTCCTCCTAAGCTATAGATTTCACGGTTTGGGGTTTAGGTTTTAGAGTTCAGGGTTCAGGGTTTAAAGTTCACGGTTTAGCGATTTCAGGGTTCGGGATGTACTACAGGCACCAAATGATTACCCAGATCATCGCCCCAGATTCCTCACAAGTTTGGTATAGGGTCCCTTATGGTCCCTTGAATGATCTCAAGGAAATACTAACAAGTGTTCTAGGCCGCTACAGTAGAGGTTCGGGGTCTTGCATGTAAGGAGTCATCTTTTTGAGTAGATGGGCTTAGGGATTTTAGCCCATTTTCTGTTTCGAGTCCCACACCTCCGAATCGCCATGACCTCAACAAAAAGATTCATGATGCATTCATGTGTGGGTTGCGTGTTGGGGGCCGTACGAATCCGATATCAAAAGGTCGGTTTTTGGTTCATGCAGGGGCTCGTATAGGTCCTTTCTGCCTGGGGCCTTGCATGCTACAGTTTAACTTGCCTTTCGGCACATCGCCCCACTCAGAAACAATTAGATAATCAGTGGAATCTGAACAGAATATATAACAGATGTTATACACTTGAAACACACTGTCACTGGGTGGAGGCAGTACCCAGAATTGGAATACGCTTGTACTTCTAGTAGGCTTTTCAAAGCAGACGCCCTCGAGGCTGCCTATACCGCCTCACTGTTTGCAATTGCGAGCCTCTTGTAGTTTCCTAGTTGAGGAAGCCAGGCAAAACCCAAGCCTCAGACCCTCATCCGACTCATCCCTAGAGAGTCCCAGAAATATCATCCTTACATAAGCCCTACAGAACCGCTATCTGGCAGGAGGCTCCCTCCCAGCACTCTGGCCCAAATCCTGCGACGGGACGACCTCTCTGTGATGCACGAAAACGAGGCTTGGGGTACTCACGAGGTGTCAGGGCATCTAGAGATAGACCGAGATGATGTTCAAATCGTGCTTATCTAGCATCCCCACCATGGTTGTCTCTCTATGTTGCCCCTGTATGATTCGTAATGAGGACCCCTAAAGTCTCCTTGTGATTATCATTTGCCCAACTGCCGGGGCGGAACATAGCTTCATGAATGAGCAACTGAGACAGACGCTAGGGGCCGCAACAAGAGATGACCTGCTGCAGAAGACCTTCTATCCGCTAGCTTCGCAAAAACATCATACATGTTGTTGCCTCTATAGGGAGCTGATAATTTGTATAGAATTTGTTTGCAGGAAAGGTTTGACGAGCAAGAAATGCAGAAACCATCGGCAGTAAGTTTATAGCAGTAAGTTTATAGATTTAAAATGCCTCTGAAACTCGTCCTCTAGCTCTAGTCCGTGGTGCTCCTTGGGAACTCACGGCCTATGTAGGGTTTAGGGATTAGGGCTTTGGGTTTAGGATTTAGGGTTTAGGATCTGGGGTTTGGGAGTTAGGGTTTAAAGGGTGTAGGGTTTGGGGTTTATGTACCACGGAATATTTCCGCTACATACACCCGCAGGTGCGTCCTTAATGTTCAGCAAATGTCGAGTATGGCGAATTTTTGGGGATCCCTATCATATGCGGCCCCAGATATTCCGAATACCTCAGAAGAGACCAGAATTCGTTAACTTCCCATACAACTCAGGATCCCGAAGGACACCTTACCCCTGGAATCCTAAAACGTAGACCCGGAACTCTGATCTGGACTCCTGGAACCCCACGCGGTTTCAGGGTTTAGGGTTTAGGGTTCAGGGAAGTTTCTCAAAGTTAAAAATATACAGCCCCCACTTTGCCACGCCCAAGCCCAAGTCCCTTTGACCCTGAGCCTGAGCCCCTAAACTACGTAGCCACAGCCCCATAATCGCTAAACCCAAATCCATACACTCTAAGCCTAAACCCTAACCCCTAAACTCCATACAACCTAAGCCCAATCCGACTCCTACAGATCTTCGACTTCGTGGTGGATGCTGCAGGTAGCCTTGCTTCTTGCGGAAGGGGCGAGGAGGCGCCTCCACTCCTATAGTGGTTTAGGGTTTAGGTGGTCTAGGGTTTACGGTTTAGTACGAAACAAGATCCTGGGGGTTGCCCAGTACATGGGCGCCCACAAACTAAGGCCTCATGAGAGGTTATCAGGGATTATCAAGGACTTGTTCACGCTTAGTGGATCTTAGCACTGTGGGGTGCGCATATTGAGCGGGCCATGGTAGTCCTATGACAAGAGAGGGTTTCGGAGTCTAGGGTATGGGGTTCCAGAAAATGTGGTTGAAAATGCCGTGCGTTATGTAGGGCATCTAGGGTTTCGGGCTTGGAGTATATGACAAAAGTTGGGGTTATATAGGGATGTCTGTGGTTTAGGGCCTTGAGCATCGGGGCTTCCCGAGCAGGACTTTTAGGGTTTAGAACTCAGGGCGAGGGCGGGTCCAAAAGTTGGGGATTTCTCATTGTAGGGTCACTGGAGTAGAACAGGGAATATGTTTTTTTTGAAATGCCAAGTTTGGGGGTTAGGACAAAGGGTCTTGGAGTTAAGGTTTATGCGGAGCATCTATATGTCTGTAAGCGTTAACCGTACCACGATGTAGGACTACTTTCAGCCCCAAACGTTCAGAACACATATTATGCCCGGTGACGAAACAAGATCGCAATAGTAATAGGATTAGCAATATATAGTAATCATAGTAACAGCGATAATAGTAGTAATGATAGTAATAACAGTAGTAGCAGTAGTAATAGTACTTGGAGGGTCAGGGGACTTTGTACGTAGGGTTAAGAACGGGGATGACTAGGGTTAGTATATGATTCAGAGGTTGTTAACCTCCCCTGACCTCCCAAGGAATAAAAATCTCATTGTAGTAGCCTAGCCCACAACCCAAAACCCTAAGCCCTTCACCCTAAACCCTAAGAACTTAACCCTAGACCCTAAGCCCTTAACCCTAAAACCTAATCCCTGGACCCTTAGACCTTTATGGTCCCCCATTAAGTAGATAGAATATGGCTTCGGGTATATAAAAATAAGACCCCATATGTCCCACATTTTATCTACTTAAGGGGGACTATAGTTCTAGTGCCTGACCCACAAGACTTGCGAGGCCACTCAACTTTGGCAGCCCGGGCCTTGATGTTTTGAGTTCCCAGACCCCTGGGAGGGTTTTGGGTTTATAAGTCGGATCCCCTGTACAATACTTTCATGAAATCCTACATCATCCCTATGTAGTTATCAAAATGACTCCAGGGGATCCAATTTTTAGATGAGCAGGATTTTATTTGGGTACGTGGTATCTTGTACGCGCTGCCGCGCAAGTTGCTAGGCAGGAGGTAGAAGGAGAGAAGTTGGAGAAAACTGCCATATAACCTCTCTCTACCCCCAGTTTCCATTTCATTTTCCATTTCATTTTCCATTTGATTCTCCATTCTTGGGGGGTAGAGAACCCTTAAACCCTAAACCTTAACCCCTGGTTTGCTGTGAAGCAAACTTGCTGTTCGCAGGCTCGCCTTTACTCTTTATGGCCGAGTGCCAGTCGGCTTTGAAGCGGCCTTTGCTTCGTCGTACCCCAACATAGACCCCAAAATACTATAGTCCTTATTCTGGGGACCCCTCAAAGGGTACCCGTAATTTTGGGAAACCCCCATATTGTATGCTTCCTATGAGAACTTCTGAACCGCGCATGTTAGAGACATGAGGCACGGCCAAATGGTGCGACTGCATGATCTGTATGAATTATAGATGAAGCTGCCTGAAGCCCCTTCAACAAGCCCGCAGCACGAGTCCAAGGTCGATTCGCTTCGGGGCCTTGTCCAACACTTACATGGTCGGGGTCTCAGACGAGCAAAGAATTCTGGAGTTTCCACAAGAGAGGGGAAGCTCTCAACAACAAGCAGCAAACAAAGAATCAACGGCAAGTTCAGGCTGACTCAGATGCATACCCCTATATAACCTCTATATACCCCACTAGAATCTAGTAGTTTCCATTTTATTTTCCATTATCCCTATATTGTACCCCCTCCCAATATTATAATAGCAAAATCCACAAATCCTCAATGTCTTCATCCCTTGGATTCTATGCGGGGTTGCTCAAATTCAAGGGTCCCCTTCAGGGGGGAGGCTAAGGTTTAGGATTTAGGGCTTAGGCTTTGTCAGGGCTAAGTTGGGGTTGAATGCATACTTGTCTAGCTCATGTTCCACAAGCCTATTTTGGGCGCTTCGGGGTAGCTTGAAGTCTAAGATTATCCTAAGACATGTCTTTAAAGGGGACACAAGCGGACCTGCTAGAATAGAATGGTTTATAGTTCCCACATCCCTGGTATCCTTCATGGCCCCCCTACTTGGAGAGTCCTTCTCATGACTCACCAACTTGTTCTCATGGTACCCATTCGCAGGGATGTTTAGGGTTAAGGGTTTAGATTATCAGAGGTTATCGCAAAGATTGCTACAAGCCATGATGCTACTATAGTGGTTCCTGGGGTACTTCTTTAGGGGTTTCACATGGAGCACTGTGAGGACTGGTTCGGGCTCCGATAGAAGTTTTGCTCCCCAGGTCCAAGAATTTCCTTAAACAGGATGACCCCAATAGATACACCCAAATGCAATAATCCTTATAATAGGGATAGGGCCTCCCAAAAGGGTATCCTATGGTACCCTTTATTTTGGGGAAAAATTCCCCAGGTCAAAGCTGCAAAGATCGAGACGATCCCGCGCATGACCCTGATTTGGTCGAAGGCCCTTGCAAGTTGGCCAACTGGGCGACGTGCATCCTCATGCATTGCTAGGAGTATATGGGTAATTCTCACAATGAGGGTCCCATTTTGGTATCCTTAACTACTCGGTGCCGTAGTATAATCTATAGTCAGGAGTCAGCAGGGGCCCATAGTTTTGAGAACAACCCGTGCGAAATATCTGTGACGAGCATGCTACTTTCTACTTCCACTTTCATAGCACCAAACCGCGAGCGCTCTCACTGGACATCCCTTACGCTCGTTTCCTTGAAAGCGCATAAGGTGTCTTGCTTTGATGTGCCACTTCCTACTTTTTCCAGGACCTTGCAACCGTAGTAGAAACCCTTACAAGCAAGCTTTCTTTTGCCTAGGCTTTGCAGTCTGTGCCCATGCTGATGTTGCAGGTCTTGAACCGGAATGGAAATCAGAACCTCGAGGCTCTCCGTTTCTTCACTGTAGCTTTTATGGGTACTTTGGTGTTCTATTGGGGTCATATAGGGATGATGGAAAGTGGAGTGGAAACTAGTTGTTAGGGTTTAGGGTTTGGGAGGTTGCATGCTGGAGATGTTCCTCGATCCACTTGGTAGCTTACTAAATCTAAGGGCCTCATGTCCTAGATGTCGTTAATGTGTTGGAACCCTTTGCTGTTGCAAGGGCCAGTAGGTATACATATTAACGATAGGAATTTCACTGGCTTACCGTTTAGGAATGAGGGTTTAGGGCCTCAGAGGCACTGCCCTCGCGCACTGAAGGCTGCCACGTAATCCGGTAATTCAAGCAGTCTTCGATCCGGGAGCGCAATATCGCCGATGTCGCTCTATCAAGAACCATCCAGACAAGTAAGCACCAAAATGGCTTGAATGGTGTTGTGAAGGCATCCAAACCTGAAATCCTAGCCTATGCATTACTGTCAATGTTGGGCTTACCGAGGGACCATTAAGGGTGGACATAGGGGTCTTTTTGGTAACCACGCATAGCCTCTCAAAAGGAGCCCATGCCCAGTAGTTACCTAGATGATTACAAGGGAAATATATGAAAACATTAATCCCTGTAACCCGCGACATAATCCCAGTTTCCACTTGATGTTCCATGTTCTCTGCCGCGCGAAGTTCCATTATTGGGCAATAATATTCCTAAACCGCTTAAAAAAACTTTTTTAACCCCTGCAGAACCCATATATGTATATGTACTGGCGGTAGCTTATATACCGAAATCCCAATTCCTCAACTCCAGACAGCAGAACGGCTCAGCTTTGTGCTGCAGAAGCATTGCACCCTAAAACTCAGGGGGCGTTAAAAAGTGGGATGAAGGTTTAGGGCTTAGGGTGTAGGGTACAGGGATTAGGGCTCAGGGGTCAAAAAGTGGGATGAAGGCAGGTGTCGCGGCTCATTTCCTATAGCCCACCTTCTTTCACCTCACATTTTGTGCTCTCCAACAAAACCCCTATAGGCATAGTCTTATGCCCCGTTAGAGGTACCTATGTATCGCAACACATCCCTGTTTGAGCCGCACGCCCCCTACCCTAAACCCTAACCCCTAAACCCTAAATAGTAGCAATTGTCTTTTCCATTATCCTAATATCACCTCTATATATACATATATATATATCCTACTATAACATAGTAGTTTCCATTTTACCCAAAACCCGAACCCCTAAACTCTAAATAGTAGCCATTGTCATTTCCATTATCGCAATATATCCCCCTTTCCACGGGGACCCTAGCCCTGTGCTGCAGAAGCTGATGAATGAGCAGTGCCTCTCCGAGGGTTGGCCAATCCCAGCTGCGCCGAACCCACGGAAGCCCTTCAAGGACTTGGGGTTGGGATTTAGGGTTTGGGGCTTAGGGTTTAGGGTTATATAGGGTTTAGGATTTGGAGTTAAGGTTCAGGGTTTAGGGCCTTGGGCTTGGGTTTTAGGGCTTAGGGCTCGAAGTAGGGGCCTTTTTGTGAATCCCGTGTTTTATGCGTGTGGCTGCGGGGCGGGGAGGCAGGTGCCCGCCAAGGCGCAACCATTCGATTATTGGGATTGTGATAACATGATCCCTACCAGGACCCTCCTTGTACCCTGAAATGATAGAGGCATATGGTTCCTAATAGTGGGTAGTTAGGCTATATAGAGGTGGATGGAGGATCTAGGCAATGAGTAAGGACTCCGTACATCACCAGGTATATTGTTTTTGCATTTGGTGATTCCTGAAGATAGGAGCTGAGCCTTGAAACTTGCAGTGCTGGCAGCTTCACGCTTCTACACGATACTGCAGTTTTCTTATGAATTTTTCATTATGATTCTAGTATAACCTCTAGGAATTGGGAATTGTTGTAATTAAAGTTACATGCTCTTTCTGGTAGAGTATATCCCCTAGGAATTGGTTTAAAAAAACACTATTTCTATTATAGGTCTAGCGGGATTATGGGATAGGGACAGTCTCACAAGGTCCTACTTGACGCCAGGTGTAGTTTCCTGCTCACGCGTTTCAGTTATTTCGAGGGTCCTAGAGTGTGTGTGTGTGTGTATCCCTAAACCCTAAACCCCAAACCCTGAACCCCAAACCCTAAACCCTAAACCAATCTTCTGACACAGCGATCCAGACGGATTCATCCCATGGGAGTGCCTCCCCAGAAGGGCATGAGACCCCTTGCGCTTAGCCGCAGACGCAAAAGTCCGAGTATAGGTTAGGTTTAGGGTTTAGGGTTTATGGAAAATAAAATGGAAACTACTATAATATATAGGGGCTATATAGGTTAATGGAAAAAATGGAAACTACTATAGTATAGGGCTTAAAAAGGAAACAATCTTCTGGATTTGCCTTGAGCAGCATGCAGGACATGACGTGCCAGGGCCTCAGTGCGCTTGCTTGGCTCGACTTGCCGTGTAGTTTTGGTTTTAGTGTGTAGAGTTTAGGGTGTAGGTTTAGGGTTTCAGGTGAGCTCACGCTACCATGAGATAGAGCTAGTTGCAGAAGCATCAGTAATAGGGGCCGCACTGAAGTACCCGCAATGCAAGTTATCCATGCCATGTCCATCGGATTTTCAATTACCCCTAGACGACAAATTCTAGAATCCTCGTCTAAACTCAACCCCAAAGCGTAAACTTTGAGCATTGAACTCTCGAGCTGGCTAAGGCGCCGTGATGTACTCGGTGGACACGGATGCCCGGAATGACCAGGATGTCGAGCGAAACATCACCGCGCCCCAACGGCAAACTCTGTTTCAGGGTGTAGAGATGAGAGTTTATGCTGTTCAGGGACATTTTTAGGATTCGGGGTGTAAATAGTAAAGGGGTTTCCCATTTATGTTTGAAGGATGCGAGTTTATAGTTTAGGGTTTGACGTAGGTTGTATCGCGTATGTGAAAGTTATGGAAGGTGTGATTCATGATTGCGAGCACTCGAGCGGCTTCTGTGATGGCAGAGGACGGATGTATATTTTAAAGCCAAGATCCATACTATCAGGTCACAATTAACATGATTGATGCTGCTCATTACCGATAGCTTTCAATAATTATGCTTATAATGGAATTTTGGCTCTGTACAAACCCAGTGTTGATGTAATTTTCATGTTCCATTCCGTGCTCCAGTATCCCTGCACCTTACATAACTCCTATACATCCCCATATAACCCTTTAAAGGGACCTTTGGTTTCCACAGCATTTCCATTTTTCCATTTGACTCTATTCGCGGGGTAATATCCCTAAAATCTAGACCCCATGCCTTGTATGACTCCTGTACAATCGCTGTATCTCTCCATTTTCGACATTCCATCAGTTCCAGGCTGCGACGCTGGTGGCCGAAGAGATCGAGTTCCTGGGCGGGCGGGCAATCCTGGAGAACATCTTTGCAAGGCGGGTGGGTTTTGGGTTTTCCTACTTTGCTGGGCAGGATCTGGGGGTTAAGATTTTTCGTAGCGACAGTCCACTCAAGTAGATAGAATATGGAATTGTCACAAACCATACTGAGATCCCCAAAGAACTCATAGTCTGTCTACTTCATCGGGGCTGTAAACCCAAAAGGTTTGGGGTTCAGGGTTTGAGAGTGCTTAATCTAAGCAGCAACAGGGGGCTGCATGATTTTGCCCAGAGTTTTCCTCTGAAACTTCATGATTTCAAAACTAGGCGTTCCAAGCTGCGGAGGGGGATTGGCGAGGACTCTGGGGTGTGAGGCAGGCAAAAGTCGTAGCTGGAGCAGAGTCGAGTTGAGTTTACTGCAACCTTTGTCATGTTATAGCTGAAGGCCTACCTGTACAGCTTCGTAGGAACTACCCCCTAATTCTGTAGGTAATTGGGGTTGCAGGGCTGGATCGAGGCTTGTGAGGCTGTTGTGAGGTTCGGCGAGCAGTTCCTGGGTTAGGTTGGGCCTGTGAAAACCACCAAAAAAGCAATTCTAGAAGCTCCTTGCCAGGACCCTCCTTGTACCCTTGAATAGTGGTATATGGTCCCTGATAGTGGGTATCTAGGCTATATAGGAGGTAGATGGAGGGTCGGTCTGTCTGGGGCCCCCAAGCCTGGATGGATTTTGTTTTTCGACACCCTTGGAGTGAGAGAAGAATCTGAAGTCGCAGCCAGGACATGGGATTTGAGATCAGCCTGACAGTCTGATAGAGACCTTATATCCACGTAGTCCATGTCAGGCCCCTAACCACAAACCCAAGAGATAACTGGTGAAGGCAGCCACCAGCGCGGGACTGCGCGGAGGGGACCATCATCAACATGGAGCAGGCCGTTGCCTCAAATCTTGTCGGCCTTCCTTCCTGGAGACTGACACGGAGCCTCATGAAGCCCCTACATCAAAGGACAGTAGTCTTTGTAGGGCCCCATTTCGGCTTGCATGGTTGGAGGAAGGCAGGGTGCCGGGATTTGGGGTTTCAGGCTTCGTGCTCTAGAGTACCTGTGCAGAACTCTTTCGGGTTGGGCTTGGGGTCGGGGCAGAAGGTTTTGTGAATTTTAAACAGACCAAAAAGTGGGTCTGTCTGAGGCATGCCTATACGGGAGTGCTTTTTGTAGTCAGTCCCCCTTCAGAAGGTGGTAGAACCTAGAAACTGGCAAAGCCACGATGCGTTTCTTTGTGTGTCCTTTACGTTGATATTTGCTTGCGGTGGGCTAGAAAGCTTCATGTTTGGGAGAGACTCGAGAGACCTGCCCATGTTAGAAAGAGAGAGAGAGAGAGAGCTCCTCTGGGGCACCGACTGGAACTCGTGCAGACTTTTTGGCGCGGGGCGGGACCCGGAAAGACGTAGGCCTCCCTTTGGTTCTGAGTAGGGAATGTGGGAATGAAATCCCCATACAACCCCTTTGTCATATATTCTTCCCTACAAAGCACCGGTAAGACTAAACGTAAACCCTAAACCCCAGCCCCACCCTGAAACCCCAAACCGCGGACCCCAAGCCCAGCCGTGCTTGGCTGGGACCAGGGGAATGGACGTCCGTGGACAAGCGTGGTCCCTCTATGTACGGGCTTTCCCACACTTAGAGGTACCTTATTCAGGGTCCCCATAATCAGGATTACAGAATATAGGGGTCTGTATATGGGGTTTCCCAAGGTTAGAATTACCTTATTGGGCATCCCTAAAATGAGGAGTACAGTATTTTTGGGTGTATAATGGGGTCTCCTATTTCTGGAAACTGCCGTATCACATGTTCTCATTGCCTTTATTCTCACAAAGCCTGGAAAAGCCAACGGATCCAAATCCCGGACTCTAAACCCCCTAAACCGTAATCCCTACACCGTAGCCGCCAAGCCCCAAACCCAAAAACCGTATACCGTGGCCCCCATAAACCCTATAATCCCTAAACCCTTTAAACCCTAAACCCTATACTGTTACCTTCCATTAGCAAAGCTTATCAGATTGATGTCGCCTTCGTGCTGGCTCCCTGGACTCCCTCGGACAAGCGCATCGCCCGCCTCATTAACTTTGTCGACCAAGGCTGGTCGATCAGATTTCAGGTCATTCAGGGGTCTGGGTTTAGGATTTTGGGTTTTAGGGTCTAGGGTTTTAGGTTTTTAGGGTTTAGGGTCGAGTGCTTAGTGTTATATAGGGATGGTACATGTGGGGTTAAGGGATATTATCCCTTAAGATGGAAAAGCAAATGGGAAGACGTTTCCAAAGCCCTCCTATAACCCGCAAATGGGGTTATAATGTCCCAAAGAGTAGTTACATAAACCTGAATGCAGGATAGTTGCGGGGTTTATTTTCACACACTCTTTTCTGACTCCTTCTGTTCTGCCTTTTGGGGGGGAGGCTTGTGTCACTCCAGTGCTTCTATCCTTGGGCAAAATGTAGGACTCAAGTCTAGACCCCAAAACCTCAAACTCTAAATCCTAAACTCTAATCTGAAACCTACACCCTGTAAACTCTAAATCCTTGAGCCGTTCCGTTTCCGAAGGTGGAGGTGCTGTCCTTCTCTCCTTCATTGGTGGCCTCAGTAAGGGTGCAGAGACCTCAGCTTGGAGATGGGCAGGATATTATCCCAACATGAAGAATCAAGTGTGAAAGGGAAAATGGAAAGCTAAAACGGACACCTGGGCTTACATACACAGAGGGTTTTTGGGGTTGGTGGTGTGCGGAAGCTGTTTATTGAGTTGGCTAGCAAGTCATATGACTGCGGTTAGACCCTTACCGATACACTGACAGTTTGAAAGCTTGCTGGCCCAAAAAGCTGAAAGCAGGTATTAAAACAATCCTCCTGCAAAGTTGCGGAATGATTTTTGCTGGGCTGAAGAAGTACTTGCTTTGGAGGGGCCACTCTAATCCCATTTCCATGTATAGCACTTGTAGGACCCTTACATAACCCTCATGGTGGCCGCAAGGGTAACCTTTGAGGGTCCCCTATTTTCCGGATCGATATGTAGAAGAAGCTCGTTTTTGGGAAGACCCTCAATGACTGTTGCGTACCTCAACAACCATCCATTGCAAGCAGGGATCCATGAGGCACAAGCCTTAAACCCTAAACCTTTAACCCTGAACACAGTGAACCGGCAGTTCTGCACAGAAGTGGCAATGTCTGAAGGGCTTTCTGCCATGTCATGGTGTTTTGAACTTTGCATTTTCTGTGAAGACTCATGTTGTGGGATTTGTGCTTGAGCAGCCCAACACACGCCAGCTGCATTTTTACAGTCGGTCAGTCGATGAGTTGCGATTTCGCGCAGCAACGGCGAATCACTAGGTATGTGGCTCAACAATTGAACCAACTCAAGTGCGGAAATCCCCAAACCCTACACTCCAATAAGCGCCAAAAAAACAATGAGCACATTGGGCAGTTGAGGCTTTAAAACCCATAGTCTGGGGTGTGTGTGCAGCCACCTAACCCGGGTGGGAATGAATTGGATAGTTTAGAAGCTTTAAGTACTCACTAGTATCATTCCCCTGTAACCCTGAGATAGCTTTAGTTCTAAGCAAAAGCCTGCGCTGAAGTATGAATGTACCTGATAGCATCACTTATCTTGTTTGGCTGCTAAGGATACGACGAGTCACAGCTCTGCAGAACACCTGACATACTACTAGGAAGTACCTGGACCCCAAACTTCGGGAAAGTTATGGGTTGAAATAAAACCACCAAGAACAGCCAAACATCCTGTTACTCTACATAATTTGGGGGGGTCCTAAGCCCTAAACCCTTCACCGCATGGCTGAGGTTTGGCGAGATTTGGAATATGAGCCGCTGATCACCGGAAAGGCCTCAGTTGATGGTTTTTACTTTGACTACTATGACGGGGATTAGGGATTAGGGTTTAGGGTTTAGGGTTTTAGGGTTTAGGGTTTAGGGTTTAGGGATTCAGAGTTTAGGGATTCAGAGTTTAGGGTTTGGAGCGTAGGGAAGAGATAAGTATTGGAGCTTATATGAGACTACTACGTACAGGACATAGGTCATGATATGGCGGCCATTATCGGGGATGACTTGCGTGCTCCCAAAGATGGAACCTGAAGGGGTAGTTTGTAGACGACTATCCTTCCATATTTGGTTCCCTGAGCCCTCAGCTTTGGTCAATCGGGGCAGGGGGGGTAGAGGTTGATGGATTGGGATCAGCCTATATGGGAAAAGATAATGGACCATGGATGGGGGAATGTGGTTACATAGGCGTTTAGGGTTTGGGGGTTTGAGGAACATACATTACTTCATCATGGTGGGTGCAGGGTTCCATATGTTCAAAAAATTGGGGCCTTCACCTGGGAGGTCCCGTCGAGATGATAGAAGTACTTTGAGTACCTGATCGCCCAATGAGCTTGAGCTTTTCCTAGCCCAAATCCCATCAAACTGCCAGAGTCTGACTTTCCATGTCATGCTTGGTCTTAGTGTTCTGCGTTTGATTCTCCAGCACAGCGGCCATGGGTTCTGCGTTCCGTACGGTTCCTTTCCATCTAAATCTGTAGTCCATAGAAACAAGGCTACTCTTTCTTGTAGTACGTAATTATGCTTACTGGGAAGATCAAGCCCAAGATAGCCCCTACATGCAACCGACATGAAATTGGGGTTACATAGGAGCTTAAGGCTCTTAAGCTAAGGAACCATTATGGGGAAGCCATAGGCTTATGACAAGTTTATCTCCGTCCCGTCGAAATGCCCAATCACATGGCTAGAGGACGGCTAATCCAGATTTCTCATGTGGGCGTCGGACAAATTCTACGAAAGAGGCAACATGTTTAGGCTTGCTATGAGATCTAAAGCTGTCCCTTTTTTTCTTTTTTTTTTGCAAAAGCACTAGGGGCCAACCCTCACCCGTTACCCCCTAACCTCGCGAGATGTAGTCTGGCACTCATGTGAGCGATAGTCTTGACTCCTTAAAGCGGGTCGTATGGGGGATTAGATAGGGGGGAGTTATAAGGCTTATTAAGGGGGATACTAGGAGTTTAGACTGCGGCTCATATCGGTTTTGGCAGCAGATTTCATATCGAGGTGCGCAGTAAGTCACTTGAGCCCCTGACAAACTGCTGCCGTTGAGAAGGTTATTTAATCATCCTCTGGTTGTGAGTTGGGAATGGAGGAATGGATTCCCAGGTTTAGGGTTTAGGGTTGGTTGGGAATAATGGAGGAATAGATCCCCACGTTATCCCCAAAACCTAATAGTTTCCCATCTGCTCGTCCATTCCCTACCCCTTCAATGTCTTAGTAGCTCACATGTTCTGCTCCATTCCTTCATTTTCTACTACCCACCAGCATGTCATGTGGGAACCGCAGCGGAGTGTGGGTTTTCATTTGGGTTTATGTACGGTCTAGAGATTAGGGCTTAGGTACGCGAAGTTTCAGGTGACATGAGGAATGTCTGACCGCCAAAGAGTTTGTCTGTGGTGTGGCAATCAAGTTTACGCGCCCATTTTCACCAGAAGATGGTTCTAAGGTGTAAAATACTAGTGTGATAGACATGCGTATATACGGATCACAAGAAGACCTTGTACTTGCGAAGTCTTGTACATTACTTCTATTGTTCACCTGGTTGACGAAACTTGCCTTGAACCAGGTAGCAGACAACACGCCCTACGAGGACTGTGCTGCAAGAACATAGGAGATCCAGCCAAACAAAAAAACATATAAACACCTAACTTAAAAACTCCCATGTCCTACAACCTCTACACCCTGATAGAACCCTTACAGACACAAAAACCCTACCATCTTGAAAGAGAACACCCCTAAACCCCGTTCGTGGGGACCCTGGCCCGATCCACGAACGGACAGGTGTTCCACAGGGATTAAGTTCAGAGTTTAGGCTTCTAATGTGTGCTATCCTGATGCAAAGGAAGGTTCATCTGGAGGTTCTGCTGCAGAAGCCTGAAAACTGAATGTTATTCCCTCAGAGCTATTGTTGTTGGCCTAGTAAGTTGGTACGTCGTATAAAGCCCTATACTCATGCAGGCCTTACAGTAGAAGCCTCCCCGATCTGCACGTGCAGATTGCAGTTTGTTTGCTGCCCATTATTTGTTAGGCGCCTAGCTCAAAATCAGACATCCCTAAGCAGGAGTTCGATCTCTTCAAGTAGGCTGTGTGAGCCTTAAGAGGAGAGTAGGAGTGACATGGCTTCAAAAATCCTTCGGTCCTTCTGGCCACAAGCCATGCATCCTCATGGTTTAGGGTTTAAGGTGTAGGGTTCAGGGCTTAGGGTCGATATGCAGGAAGTCTTGAAGCACACATCTGTACTGTACATGGACTAGACGAGGGCATCCCTTTCCCGAAGACTCCCCTCCTTAGCGCCAAATGTTCAGCCGCAAAGCCACCAGCCCTATACAAACCTTTTCAACTCCAGACTTGTTGTACAACCTAGTCAAAGATCACGATTGGATCTGCTGAAACCCTATGAGCCTTTCCAAATAAGCACGGCGGCCTTGCCCCAAGAGTCCAACTAGCCAAGCAGTTCGGTGCTTGGTCCAAAATACTGCAATCAGAATGGTTTCTGGCAGCTAAAAGCCCGATATTTGTATACGTGGACCCTTAGGGGAACAAAAGCATTTCTACAGATGTGAATATGTGTACATATGTGTAAGTATATATCCCCATTATCCCTGTAGTTTCCATCTTATTTTCCATTATCCTTATATGAGCTATAATCTAAACTCCTAATATCCCCCTTAATATCCCCTATAGTAGTCCCCTATATAATCCCCCATATAGCCCCCCTTTTAGGAGTTTAGACTATAGCTCACATTAAACCCTAATCCCAATTAGATACCTTATAACACAAGTTTCCATTTCATTTTCCATTTTCTTTTCCATTTGATTCTCCATTATCCCCATATACCTAAACCCTAAACCCTATCCCTATATATCTCAACCCTAAACCCCAGGACGTGTTCCTGTCCAGCTCGGCCTTTTCGTTGGACCGCGGGAGCTCCAAACGAAGTCAGGACTGTTCGCAGCCTGGGTGTGGGACGAAGGGTTTGGGTGTAGGATTTAGGGTTTAGGATTTTAGGGTTTGGGTGTAGGATTTAGGGTTTAGGATTTAGGATTCAGTGCCATTCAGGGTTCAGTATTTGGTGTTGAGGTTTAAGGGATTTAGGATAGCTTGGGGTGTAGGATGTAAGCTTCAGGATTCATGTAGAGTTCGGGCTTCAGGATTCAGTTTGGATGTGAACGGGCAACTGATCCATTCTGACTGGGGCGACTGGGGTCACTGTTTTCCAGGGGGATTCATAGGCATCCGTTTGTGTTGGGTTGAGTTCGGGCCTATGTAGAGAACAGATGATGTAATGTATTGCGCGTCTATGCGGGGTGCATGCGGAGAGAAGGGAGTATTTTCCGATCTGACCCCAACAGGACACCGTCACCCCGCCACGGATCCTTTGCGGCGTCGACTCCATCAACGGGCGGCTTTGGCAATCATTTGATGAGTAATGATTAGCGGGGCCAAGGCAGAAAGGGGCTAAACACAGTGCAGTGGAGCTCTGCATGGTCACAGGCAAAGTAAGAAGAAGCCGATGCAGCATGTCCTGTGGGAGTACTTGCTTCAAGTAGCAACCTGTCAGAAAATCCCAAACCCTAAACCCGAAGCCCTGATCCAAAAACTTTTGAAGACTCCGCACAGAGCGCATCACAAAGTTGACGCCTAGCAGTTTGATGTCGGAGCATCCTGAATCCAAGGTGGACACTACAGTGTCCTGAAACTGCACGTGAATCCCTGGGGTCCCGAGGATACCCCATTTTCAGCATACCCTTTTAGCGACATCTTGTAGATAGCATGGCAGATCCAGGACCATCCCTGTACCCTTAAATATTGGTATATGGTCCCTAACAGTAGGTTATACAGAGGGTAGATGGAAGGTCTAGGAAGACACCCTAAACCCTATATACCCCCATTTATAGTAGTTCCCATTTTCTTTTCTATTATCCCAATACATACTTTAATCCAGAAGCAAAAGGCTATTTCCCCAGGCAATGATTTCATACCCTGGTTCCCAAATAATGTAGAAGCATAGGAACTATTACCATTAAGATTGCTTTTACCATTAGTAATATTACTCTTTATTATTTTTTAATTAAGATTAGAACATACCCTCCTCCTCCCTCAACTAGACGGCCCAACTAGACCCTAAAGCCCTGAACAAATGGTACCCATTATAGAGTAAGATTCTATCCTTCCTTTGGGGTATAGTATTTTATATAAGGAACATTATCTTACTAGGTTCAGCCACCATTAAAAAAAAGAAAAAAAACGCTATTCAAATGATGCTGGCAAAGGCGGCGGCGTATCACCTCGACGCTGGTGGAGGGCGCCAAGGTTTGGTTAGGGTTTAGGGATTGGGGTTCAGGGATTAGGGATTGGGGTTTGGGGATTAGGGTTTGGGGATTTGGGACTAGGGCTTGGGGTTTAGGAATTAGGGTTTAGGGATTAGGGTTAAGGGACTAGAGTTTAGGGATCAGGGATTAGGGTTTGAAGATTGGGGATTAGGGTTTAGGGTTTAGATGTCTTGACATCTGGGCTGACCTTTTTAGGGAGTGGTAATAATAGCTAGGGTTAAATAAGGGTTATATGGGGATTATGAAGGGGCAATGGAAAAAGAACATAGAAATTGCTATAGAAGGGAAAGTCAGATAAAAAGTAACACGGAATATGGAAGTCAAACTGGGGTTATGTAGCGATTCATAGGACTTATGGGAGCTATTGTCAATACTAGGCTTACCAAGGACACAGGGGCTTTGACATCATAATTTCAGATAGCATCCTAAGATCGAAATTTGTACCTCCTAGAGGTAACTGCGGGATCCAAGTCTAGAAATCATTCGTATTCGGGATCCCACTCCTACAGTATATGAGGAGTACATGCCCTGGGTTATTTGGATTTGGAACTCAACAGTCTGCAGGAGTATGTAGTGATTTAGAGTTTAGGCTGGGTGCAACTTCCGAACTACCATGGCGAACATGTAGATCGTGCAGAGGAAATCCTAGACGTACATAGAGGTCCCCTTGCAGGGCAGTGATTTGTCTAGGGCCTTGTGTGGTGTTCCGCGTTAGTTCAGGGGAGTGTAGTAGGGTCTGATCCCAGGAAACCAACCGAAAGGCGTGTGTGCCCTTGAGGGCCCTGGGGGGGCGTGTATGGGGATTATGCGGAGATGCTAGGAGCCGTTAGCATGGCTACGTTGACTACAACTTTTGCTTCCTAATTCCCAGGAGCATCTCCTTTCTTCAGGGCCCACAATCTTCAGAAGCTTTTCTACGGGTGTTTGTTCTCCAGAGGTTCTTCTGGCCTCTACTTAGAGCAGAATGCAAGATTCACGCCATACATACTTTTGTAGATAGGCGTCTAGAGCCTAGAGCGCCTTGTGAGCCTCTAGACTCTAGATAGCCCAAGGTCACTGAGGGCCAACCTGTTGTGAGAGATCCAGCATTGGGCCCGGGAGTCCTAGTCAAAACTTCTAAACCCTTAACGGGTTTAGGGTTTAGGGCCTAAACCCTAAACCCTAAACCCTAATCCTTTTTGGCAGGTCCTGGCCAAGTGGAGCGACGGACAACCCCTGGTTGCGACGAGCTCAGTGAACTTTAGTTCCTACAAGCACCGAGACCCAGGGTTTAGGTTATATTGGGGTTATATTGGGATATTGGAAAAGAAAATGAAAACTACTATTTAGGGTTTAGGGTACAGGGTATAGTCCCCCTGAAGTAGCCCTAAATCGCCTAAACCCCAAATCCCGCAACTCCAGAAACCTACGTCTTCAAAGCCAAACTTGAGGTTCCATTCGAAGCTGGAAGCAGTCCACCACTTTTAGTCTTCCCGGTGCGGGTTATGGTGAAAGGCTTCACATTGTTAGGGTTTGGAGCTTAATGTTAAGGACTGTAAGTGACATTATACAATACCCCATATTGTACTACTACTATATTATACTATATTCTATTATATTATTGTACTGTAGTGTACTATAATAGTACAATACAGTACAATAATATTGACAGTATGCTCGCGCAAAAACAGGCTTCATCCGTAGGCGGCACATGACAGGAGGTGCTTGCTTTGTATCTATGGGGTTATATAAGGGTTCTACAGGATGTATAGGGTTTAGGATTTCCCAAGGCGTTTCTCATGGTTCTATAGAGGGAGTCTATAGGGATATATAATATTGGGATATATAGGGTTTTGGGTTTCCCAAAAATGATTCGGGCTATTTTGGGGGGGATCCCTATAACAAGGATTATGATGGTTTGGGGTCTACATCGGGGTCCCCCTATTTTTAGAAACTACCACATAGGCAAGGATCATATGTATGACGCGTGGTTTTTTATCGGTCATAGGAGATATATTAAGGATGCACATTGGATTCGCGACGGAAGCCTTTCGATTGGAAAGGATAACGCACGCACCAAAGACGTAAACGTCATCATAGATCTCGAAGCTTGGAAAGTCATGGCGCGCGCACCACTTTTCCGATGACTAGTAACCCAGACAACGAATAAAAAGGGTACATCATGTAGGGAATCCACATCATTGCTCATAAGAGCTGCCCATCCGAACTTCTAGACTTTCAACCTGAAACATATGTGAACATGTTTAATCTGGCCTCGGCTTTCCAATACATGTTTTCATCCTTTGTAGGGGACCCGAAAACGGGCCTCTGAGTTGGGAAGCCCATAGGCCCATAGGCCCTACCCTCATATACCTCTACATACAAGCCCCTGTTCCTATCAGGGCCTATAACCCTCCTCAGGGACCCCTAATTCAGTGCTCGAGGTTCAGCATCCGGATAAGAACGTCTTTTCCATCTCGCAGCGGGTCCCCGGCTCAGCCTAGAACGGCTGAATCAAAAGGCTGGGGGGTTCTAGGGACTCTTAAGGGTACATATAGGGTATATAGTAGGTATGTAAGGATCCCAGGGTTAAGGACGCGTACTAGGGCCCACGGTTCCAACCTAAGATGAATTCACTCATGAGGCAAGCCCCTATGTTGTACCGTAAACTCTACACCCAAAGCCCTGCGCCTTAAACCGAACCCCATAGAACCTTACATGCAAGGGCAAGGGTGATTTACTTACAGCTTAGTTGTAATTACCCCCGAACTAGTTGGTATACCCCTAGAACTGTAGGGATTGGGGTTGCAGGAATTGGCTTCATAGACCCTTGCGCAAGGGTAATTTACTGACAGTTCCGGAGCACTTTGCCCCTATATAATCCCTGTATGATACATTTCCTTATCCCCTACTAAGCCCCAATATACACTCTATTATACTACAGTAGTTTCCCTTGTCTCTTCCAGTATCCCTCTATTACCCCCAATATACCACAATCCTTAATGTAGGGACCCCAAATGGTACCGCTAATTTTGGGAAACCCTAAACCCTATATATCCCTGTACGAACAGTGGTCAATACTCGCGCATTAGGCACGAAGAGAAGGAATGCGGTAAGACATAGGAATCGCGCAAACAGCCCCCAAAAGCGAGAGGACCCTCCCAAAAGCGATACCCCTCAATTTAAGACGTAACCACGACTGTCTTTGGGCTGAACCCCCAAAAGCGACGCATTTCTTGTATCCTACGCAAAAGCCCCCAAAAGCGATGGGACCCCTCGAAGTCGTCTATGACATCGGATTATTCAAGGAGTTTCGGCGAACGCTCATATATTACTATATATCCCTATAGAACCCCTATATAACCCCATAGACCCTTAAAGGCAAGGGTACATGCCAAGGTCAGCCGCATCTTCGAGCTTGACGATGACCTAGGCGGGGTGTCCCAAGGGAGCCGCTATTGTCTTCAAGGGTTTAGGGTCGTTTAGGGCTGAAATGTGCGCAAAGCTGGGGTTATCAGATAGGTCCCTGTAAAAGCGATATATAGGGGATATATACATATATGGTTTAGGGTTGAGGATTATAAGGTTCAGGTTTCTCGTTTCCTGCACTGGTCTAGTTGCTAGGTTAAGGTATTAAGGGAGTATCGGACTGAGGGGCCTGGGCCTGCTCTTGGCTGAGTTGGGTATGAGGCCCTGAATACAAGGATCGCATGTAACCTTACAAGTAGCCCGTGACCCTAAAGTGTGAGCAAGTAGGGTAGAAACCCATAGGTTATTCTCAAAATTACAAGCCCCTTAGGTTACAGATTCTATTACGGCACCAAATGTTTAGGGGTACCAAAATGGGACCAATGGGACCCTAATTTTCGGAAATACCCACATGCTACCTGTACTATATAATGAATATAGTAGTTTCCATGTTCTTTTCCATTATCCCCTATATAGCCCCAATATAGAAGCCCACGAAGCGGTGATTTGACCTGGTAATGCTCGCATGGTGAAAGCCCTCAGAGTTGCCAATGATAACCGTCGTTCACAGCAGTATTATCAAAATTCATATCGTGCGGGTACGTGGGTAAGTAGGCTGAACCAAGAAAGAAGACAAAGCACCCCAGGCCATGATGACACCCTGCAGTTGGTGCTGAATGTTATGGTGCAGGCATGGTGCGGCTAAGGGGTTTAGGGTTTAGGGTTCTATGCTCCGGTCCTTCTGAAAGTCCAGGGCGGCCCTCAAATGGTTATGTAGGGGTTTAAGGTTTAAGGTTTAGGGTAGGGATAATAGAAAAGAAAATGGAAGCTACTATAGTATATTGGGGTTACGTAGGTTACATAGGGTTGTATAGGGCTTTTGTTGATCTTTCCATGGTAAGGATTATGGTATGTTTGAAGCATGGAGCGGGACCCAGATTTTGTGAAACCTCCGTATTGCGCCAAATCTGCAGTAATAGCCTTCTTGAGGATGTCTATGGAGATTTGCCCTAAACCCTAAACCCGAAGCCCTAAACCAAGTACATGGCATGGAGGTCCTGTCACTTCACAATTTTTGATTCAAGATGGACCGCTGCAATGATTCTATAGCCCGTGCTGAATCTTAGGATACTCGTCTCAAGCCAGCAAAAAGCACCGCCATTTTGAGAAGCCTTATGAGCAAATCTCACCGAAGCATGGGCCCCTCTGAACTCGTGCAGATTGCATTGGTTTCGGGGTCTGGGAATTGCCGGCATAGACACCCTGAACAAGGGAGGTGAATTTGCAATCTTACAACATAGCAGTTTCCATGTTCTTTTCCGTTATCTCTCATATAGCCTTACATATCCGGATAGTTATCCCCATAAATATCCCTATAAATACTTATCTTTATATAGCCTTACATCTCCCTACAACTATCTCCAAAAATATTCCTGTAGATGTCCATATATATCTCGTTTCAAGGCAAAGAAAGTCTGACAAGCCATGGCCATGGCTTGTACTTGTGTAGAAACTGACTTTTGAAGCTGTTCCATTCCCAGGGTTAAGGGTTTAGGGTGTTATGGTTTCGGGTTTACGCCACCTGTATTCAATTGGCTTACGTCATATCGCGCTCGTGTGAGGTCATGTGGGTTGAAAGAAATCCTCATTGGGACGTTGGTGCAGGTAATAGGCCTACTTTATGAACCCACCTGTGTGTGTGCGTGCGTGTTTGTGGTGTTGTTTTGGTTAATCACCACTCTAAAGCAAAATCCCATTTGATCTAGTCCTATAGCATACATTTTTCATACACCCACATAAACCCTGCATAACCCTGCATAACCCTGTACAACCTTGTGTAAGCCTTACATAGACCATATACAACCTTCTATAGCCACATAGGACAATGGCGAAAGCCTCTGTCAGGATCCAAACTCCTACAAGGGGGTCATGTAGGGGGTTATATAGGGTTGAGGTTTGGGGTCTTAACTCCTGAACGGATGTTATAGAGGGGATTATATATGGGACCATCATAGGGGTTATTCAGGGGGATATTAGGAGTTCAGACTTTAGCTCATACGGCAGCCTAGCATCTTGCGCCTCAACCCCGACATAAACCTTGTATAATTTCTGTATAAACCCTGTATACACCTACATAAACCCTAAATAGCTTACCTAAAGCCTAGATGACCCTCTATCATTCCTACAGAACCCTATATAATGACCCTATATCATAACCCTATCTAATCCTATATGAACCGTGCGTAAACCCTACCTAAACCTTTTATGACGCTACCTGATTCCAACATGAACCCTATGTTGGTCTTACATGACGGTAAACAACCCGACATAAACCCTACATAAATCCTATATGACCCTCAAATAAAACCTATATGAACGCTATGCAATCCTTTGCAAAGCCTTAACCCTTTATGAAACCTACACCCTATGTAACCCTACATAAACCCTACATGAGCACATGTGCGAATGGTTTTATTATCGTGTAGGAGCCAAGAGCAGGCAGAGATAAAATCCAGGGCCATGAGCAAAAGCCTAGTAAAGCCATGCGTGTAGGAGCCAAGAGCAGGCAGAGATAAAAATCCAGGGACATGAGCAAAAGCCTAGTAAAGCCATGC
>CAJNIZ010019002.1:170111-183646 GCA_905231905.1 Symbiodinium pilosum
TGATGGAGAATCAACTGGAAAGAAAAATGAAAATGCAACGGAACCGGGATTATCTAGTACATTTTAGGGATTTGTGTTTCCGAAAATTAGAAGTACCAATGTCAGGGGCTGTTATATAGATATGGATATGCATATAGATCGGGATATGGTTCCTTAGAAATGTTTGTGAGTGTGCATTGAGTCGCCAACCTGGGAGACCATCATCAATAAAACCAAGGGTCATCTGGGGCATACGGCTATATTGGGATAAACAGGAGTATATAGGGAATACAGGAGTTCTTGTAGGTAATAATGGACCATCAAACCGGAAAAAAAAAAATTGAGCATGAAATGGAAACCGGGAGTCAAGGGATTATGAAGGTTTTGAGAATTTGGGGTTTCTGGCTCCGCTTTATATGATACAGTGAAGAGCTATTCTTGGCATTCCTTACAGGGCTATTGGGCTTTGAGAAACAATAATCCCCGAACCCTAAATCCCTAAACCCGAATCCTAAACCCTAAACAGCAGAAATGTTCAACTTTGACCCAGGCGTCCTGTTATGGATTGAAATTGGTTTTCGTCTTGCAATGGCCATACATGTGCAGGGAAAACGTTCGAGACATGGACGTGACCGTATGTTATCACGGATTTGTCAGTGTATGGCATTGCAGTGGACAACCGTTGGCACGAGTTGTTGTTTTCGCTTTTTTTGGCGGGGGATGTGTCTATGGCTGATGATGAGCTTTTTCTGAGCACGCACCAACAGTATCCCCGCCCATGATAACCGCAGCAGTGGCGCCGGTCCAAATTCTGGTGGCATCAGTTTTCACAGCATGTGTAGACAAAAACAGCAGCAGATGACGAGTTTAGATGTAATGCCAGAGCCAAAGACTTACTGGTGGGTCGTGGGTAATAAGGGAATATAATCCCTGTATAACCCCGATATTGTGTATGCCCCGATTCCCTACAAACCCGCGGTAAGAAGAAGTCAAATCAGAACTTGTTCTGCTGTGCAGGTGCACCCCTTCCTATCTTCTCTGGCGAACACACAGGCGCGGCATGGGCTACCAGATGCATGCTCTTCACAAGATCTTTCTACTGTGGGGAGGAGAAACATTAGCAGCCAGGGCAACTCTTATGTCTACTGCAAGTAGCAGGCCTGAAAAAGTCTATCCGCTTTCATATGGAATAGCAGCGCCTGCCCATACCTGATAGCACGTCCGCCCGTGTTCAGAGTTCTGATGCTGCGTAGTGGCGGCGTCATTTGCAGAGGGCTGACGGGTGAGCGCAGTCCCACTCAACCATGTGACAGTTTCCCAAAGTACAGAACTCTTCATAGGGAGCCCCATATCCTCTTCGTAATGCCCACATTTCCCTAGGGTTCCTGACGGGGCCCCTGTTTGCAGAAACCATCATGTGAAGGATGCCGACGAACGTCCAGGCACGCAGCTTCCTGCAACAGTTATACCCTAAGGATTCAGGTGCCTTTAAATGCATAACTACTTGCGATTTAGGTCCTGACATGATTAGTTTTCCTGAAGCAATATGAGTGTTGCGTACTTGGACCCTCAGGGATAGCCATTATTTGCTCAAGAAATGGAATGGCAACTGGGGCTTCTCGGAATGTGTGGGGTGTGGGAGTGGGATCCCTCAAGCAGTGGATGTGGTGCAGGCCTGAGATTTACCTGGATGCCACCACCTATTTGATGTGTGCACGTAGCGAATTGGCATAGGTGTTTAGGATTTAGGGTATCTCCTCTGGCCCCCTCCTGCACAAGAGTTTTCAGCAGTCAGGTGTTCTCACATTTTGCTGATGGCAATAATGAGGTTGAGGTGGTGGGAAGTGGCTACGCCATTCCAGCCTTTGTGCTGGATCTGCCAGTGTCTGTAGACCTGGCTTAAAGTCCACTTTTGATTTGTTACGAAGGTGCCGAAACTGTTGTGGTGCCGTCTCCAGCGCACCATTCGGAAGGGACCGACCTTTGACATCAAACCATGAGGCTTAGGGTTCAGGGCTTAGGGTTTCGGGTGTAAGGTTCAGGGTTTACAGTTTAGGGTGCAGGGTTTAGGGTTCAGGGTGTGGGGTTTAGGATTTTGGGGTCAGGGTTTAGGGTATTCAAGCCTGTGAGGGCGTAGGGAAACCCTAGGCTCCGCACCTCTAAGCGTAATGTGAACCTTGACGCTTAGACCCCAAACAGCGAACCCACCCTAAACCCAGGACACAAAATAATTTTGAACAACCTATATGTGCAGGCAGCGTTTCCGACGTGCCAAGCTGGCAAATTCCGGAGCTTGTGGTGCGCTACTTTGCAGTGCAGCTGATGAAGCCAGTATGAGTTGGGAATAAGGGTTGGAGGCTTACGAGTAAGGCTTGGGGTGTATGGGCTATATTGCGTTCCGGGTTTGGGGAGGCTGCAGGGGATAGTCTTCATGAGTTGCGAGTCTATAGGGTTCCGGCTTCCTAGGGTATAAGAAGGGCGATCGTACAGCAACAGAGTAGAAGCAGATTTCAGCATCAACAAAGTCACAAATGATCCTTAAACCAGGCACTTTCATTCTCTCTCTTAACCCCTTTGTATCCCAGGGGTCCTTTAGGGTACCCATATCGGGAGGAGTTTGGAGTAAGCCTGTAGGGCTATTATTAGCAACAACTTGGCCGTGTTGGAAACAAAGAAGTACCATGAGCCATCCTAAGCCACGTGGGCACTCGACGGGAAGTTTGATAAACCGCATTCCTAAAACGACAAACAATGAAACTACGAAAGCTTGAAACGACAACAAAATGGCCTTGACAGCATGACTATAGTTTTTGAGTTTTGAGTATACCCCAAGACCCTATTCTAATTACATGGGCCCCCGGCCGTGACCTTATCTGGTTTGACGTGCCGTGCGTATGATAGTATGAGTAGAAACTCTACTGAGTAGTGATTCTTTAGTTACCTTACCAGTACTTAGAACAGGAGCAACAATGACAATAGTTGCATCAGCAGGCGTGGTTTAGGTGGGCTCCCATCCACCAATAATGACTATGAGGGCGAATGTGCCCATATGAGGGTCCTCATATATTCCGATTCTACCACTATTACAGGGTGGGGGGGGTTCTGCCTAAAGCTTAATCGTAAGACCTAAGCGCTAAACCCTAAGCAGTCATTACATTACCACCAATGCAGGTGGAATGTCCCAAGAGACCGGGTGCGCGCATCCACAAGGTGTGGCCGGTTGAAGGGAGTTTAGGGGCTTAGGGGTTGGGGGGGGTTAGGGTTGAGGGGCTTAGGGGTTCAGGGGTTTAGGGTTTTGTGTTTACCGAGGACCCTGGATGTCCTTCCTCTATCAGGTTCTGCATTACATGTGTGTAAGGATCCCCCAACAAATTTAGGATATGGCAAGTATAGAAAAAGGTGAGATAGGGTTTTGGCGGCTGAGGTGAGTGATTCCAGCACTCCTTGCGAATAATTACCTCTACTGATGCGGGTGTGCGTACCGGGCACTCTGTGGGCAAACAGCTGTTTATTGGGAAACTAAAGCTCATGCTGAGACATCCGCAGTTGTTGGTTGATTTCCATGAGAAGGTACCCGCATTATGTATTGTACCCACATCGTATATTTGCGGCCTGTAGGCTTTGCTGTCGCCAGTTTTAAGGAATTTCCGTTTTCATGGCTCCATAAACAGAATCAAAGAGCACTGCTCAGGGGAGTGCGCTCTTTGATTTTGATTTCTAGGTCTCAAAAGTTGAGTTATTACTTGAAGAGTTTTCGGAGGGTTTCTGCGCAGGTTCACTCTAAAAAGTCACATAATCTAGGTTGCGACTAATGAACTTGAGCTAAGTTGTCATATTGATATAGGGTTTAGGGTGTAGGGTGTAAGAGACCCAGCGGTTTTGATATCGGTATAGTTTAAGCTTCATAGCACGCCATGTAAGCCAGTTTCCATTTGATGTTCTATTCTTTTTCCATTTGATTCTGCACTGGTGTAGCCCTTAACCCTAAACCAAATATGCTTCCCTATGAACCTCTATAACCCTATATATCCCTGCATAACCTGTTATATCGCTACATACCCCTGTAGAACCCCAGATAAGCTACGTTTAGGCAACATCAGAAGAGATTGACCTGCTTGCAGGGCACCTCACTGATCCTTCCTGAAGCCGGAGGAGATCTATTGGCCAGCCCCTTAGGATTTGGGTACAGGATAGGTGAGTAGTATTTGGGGATACTATGGTGCCCAATATAGAGTAAGATTCTACCCTCCTTTTGGGGTATAGTATTTTATATAAGGAATATTATCTTACTAGGTTCAACCACCAAAACAAACACTAGTCAGGTGGTTTCGGCATTTAGGGGCGCTCAGAGGCTTCATGCTTGTGTGCGGATGTTGTATACAGCAAGATTTTTCAACTTTTTCGTCCACTGTAATTCAATCCGGATGGGCATGAACAGTCAAAGCCCAAACCCTGAGCGCGAGTGCGCCTTTGTACCTTTGGGCTCACAATTTCTTTGGTTTCCCTCCAAATCTTTACCCTTGACACCTGAATCTTGAACCTCAAATTCTAGCCCCCAAGGCATGTGTCGTGAGCAGCTTGCCCGTGCTTCTTCAGATTAGGCTGGCAGCATTCCGTCCTGCCTTTTTGAGGGTTGTGCCCTATGTGTGTGTGTGTGTATACGTGTATATATAGATATATACACATAAACACACACACATATATACATATATGTATATGTACATACGCATATATCTATACATCTAGATATAAATATTAATAGATGTTTGTGTATATGTGTTTGTATCTACACATAAGGTATATACTTTTGCACTTTGCACGCAGCGAGTGAATCCGCCATGCGAAGGACTTACTGAGCATGTTCCAGCTCAGTGCGTGAACCCAACATGATGAGTGAACAGAACGTGGACAGTTCCCTAAATTTGGGTGCCATTTTGGTACCCCTAAATATTAGGTGCCGTAATATAATCCATAACCAAACGGGGCCCATAAGTTTGAGAACAACCCATATGAACTGTACCAACCGCTACCTACGTAAATCTGAGCAGGCAGACCACACATGGCACTGAAAGCAAATCAAGCCGGAATCCGGTTGCCGTGGCATGGCCAGAAATTGTAATCCGAAGCCAACATCACTGCGCAGCAATGGCCACATGTCCATCCAGAACAAAGCCGGATACTGCAAGATGTGAATGACTGCCAGCATCAGCGTGCACCGCGTACCAAGTCGTAAGTATTTCCAGCCATGCAGCCAGTCAATGCATGCAGTGCACATGGAAAGCAACATAAGTCGTCTGGCCATAACATATTGCAGAACAACCACATGACACATTCAATGGTCGGCTCACAATTAAATCCACACATGCTGAAGCAAGAGAAGTGTACAGATGAAGAGGCAGGTTTGATTGGCGGAGTAATTTGCGAGCCCCCCCAGAGGGCCTCAAATTTGTGGGTCCCTGATGCGAGCCCTTGGGGACCCACAAAAATGCTCCCAACCGACCTCAAGACGGGCCACTTGGGCTTGAAAAGGTGCAGATTGACCCTCCAAAGGCCTCCAGTTTGCGGCTCCTTGGCACGTCCGTTTCGGGACCCACAAAAAATGTTCCCAAACTAGCTCCGCTTGAGCCTCTTCGAGTCGCCAATGACAGATTATAATTGAGCAGCGCATCATATTGCAGAGGTAGCCAGTTCAGAAGAGCAGTGTACATCCGTGGCCGCGGCTCCCATCATATCCCATCCCCATCATGAGTTTGTATTACAGCTCTCGGCATTCTTGTCATTGACTGTCGACTTGCCACATCAGGACATAAATACAGGGTAATATAGGGCTATATAGGGATAATGAAAAATAGATTATACCATAGTATTCTAGAATGTTATCCAGGTCATTCCTTTCTGTGGGGGTGTTTTCCTCCCTCCCACAAGTGTTGGCACTCTTGTGACTGTCATCCTGAAGCATCAAGACTTGCATTTGCTGAGGTGAATCAGAACGTCCCTCGCCCCCTTTCCCATTGGGGTACTATTGGGATAAATATGGGGTAGTATAGGGCTATATAGGGATAATGAAAACACGGAAGCCTATGATATACCATAATATACTATGACCAGATTATACATCATAATATAGTTTCATGGAGTATAGTAGACTATGATAAACTATAATGTATTATAATGTACTCTAATATACTATAATATACTATAATATACTATAATATACTATAACAGACTATAATAGACCATAATGTACTATAATGTATTCTGATGTACTATAATATACTCTAATCGAATTTAATGTACAACAATACATTATAATATATACTATATGATATACTATCATATATTATAATATGTATATGATATACTACAACGGTTGGGTGGTGGGGTTGCTTCCTCCCATCCTTTGGGATGCGCTGCAGCTGCACACCTGGGGCATTCAAGAGAGATGAACCATAGTCTAAACTCCTTCAACGGAGTTATACAGGGGATTATATAGGTGTATATATATATATATAGGGATATATAGGGTTTGGGGTCTAAACTCCTTAAAGGGAGTTATACAGGGGATTATGAAGGTGTATATCGGGATATATAGGGTTTGGGGTCTAAACTCCTTAAAGGGGTTGCCATCCTGTGACCATTGGCACTTTTGAGAGGTCTCGGCCCTTGGTCAGGGACCGGGATCATATGAATGTATATGAAGGGATGGCAGGATGTGTACGTGCCTATATTTGTACATGCAGGAGTGTTTGGGCCTGAGGGGTTTCTTGAGACCGCGGCTCCCGTTCGGGGTCCTAAGAAGGACGATGGTCGCTGAGCTCCTCGTGTGATTAGGATAGTGTAGAGGCCTATCTAGTTTGGAGCATAGTTTTGGTGTATGTAACGATACACTGATACACTTATACAAGCGTTATGAGGGAATGCTGGGACTAATTCCTCGGACACCTTCACGGGCATGCAGCGGGAGACTGGCTCGGAGGCGTCCTCAGATATTTTAGCGTGTTGGACCTAGAATGCCTTAGGATTTAGGGTTTAATGTTTAGGATCATCCTCATTGTCGGGGTACAGGACAAGTGACAGCCAGCAAGTAGACCCTGAACCCTGCACATCTCCATAACTCCCCAGTTTCCATTTCATGCTTCACTTTGCGACAGCGTATTCACCTGGTAATATGGTACTATAGGCATTGTAATTGTATATTCGAGTAATGCAGCAAACGGTCTTTCGCAAGTCTATCTGCTAAGGCCTTGACCCTGAACCCTCAATAACCTAGTAGTTTTACATTTATGTTCCAGTTCCCTATGTAACTCCCAAACAACCCTGTATGCTAAACTTTGCAGACCGCGCTGGATTTTGGGGTACAGCATGGCTGTCGATGGCTGCAGTCTCAGAAGGTGATACAGGTGTTTTTCTAAATGGGGATCACTTGGGCTCCCAGGAACATAGACGTCCGGGTGTTCCATGGGGATTGTGGGGGTCCTTATGGGGATTACGTAGGGACCAGTTGGGAAATGCTGGGACTGAATGTTCACAATAAGCTGTTTGCAACATGTCGCATGTTCAGGACCATAGGGGTACATAAGAGGGATTACATAGCGATTATCTTCGAATTCTAGGTGTCATTTTCAGGGTGTATGTAGGGAATAGGTTGAGAAACGCTCTGCAATGCTGTCCTGAGGCGTTTCCCTCCGGACAATGTATCGCCAATTGGCAGATTCTGGCCCCTGTGTCATGATTGTGGAGGCAGCCGGTGAGAGCGAGGGAACAACTTGTTTATTCCGGCTACTGTGCAAGAATATTCAAGAAAGGAACCGAGAGCCTTAAAAGAAGGCATGATCATGGAGATGCAGCAAAGCTTCGGCTACAAGAGCTCTTCTCACCTCATGACCAGGCCACTGGTAGCGTCCGGAACAACAACTGGTTATTAGCTCGGACCCATCCCCCTAACACACGATTTCCTTAGAAAGCTGCAAGCTCTCCCGGGCCAGCTGTTGTCGCAGGATTCTAGCAACTGCATATTTGGCGCCTTCCTCAGCGAGGGCTTGAGGCCTTCCGAAGTTCAGTGCGGCTGGACCTTGCTTGTGTCAGGACTACGTGCAAGATGTTTCAATATTGTGAGGTAATAGTGGGATAAATGTAGGGTAGTATAGGGCTATACGGGGATAATGGAAAAGAGAATGGAAGCACCCAATACACCATAGTCTCACACGCTACAACAGCCGGACCACTCACCTGATTCCAAGCTTGAGAACGTGCGCCGCGCCACCTCAAGCATATCACCATGCTCGGTACGATGCTTGGGGTGCGGCTGAAGGCGCCGCTCAGCACCCGAGCGTCGACCTCCTGTGCCTCGCGGTCGGGCGCGGGCGCGCCGCGCTCCCAACCGCGCTCCTGGGCCATTGTTGGGTAACCGTGTTATTGTTTGCAGACTAGAGCGTTCTTTAGAGTCACCCTGACCGCAAGGCGGAGAAGTTGTAAGCAATAAACAGAAGCGGTAGTGGAAGACCCGACAACTTCAGATGGAGCAGCAAGCACTTTTCCGAGCCTTAAAATCCTTCATCATACCCCCGCAGTTCTTAAGACCTAAAGCCTTCAAGCCTTTAACCTTGGGATCCAAACTTCCAAACCTTAGGCCGTGAAGACAAATAGTAATGAATGTAATAAGAGTGGAAATAGTAGTAATAACAATGGAAATAATCGTAATGATGATAATACTAATGGTAAGAATGGTAAGAAAAATAATTAGTATTTTTGTGACCATAATTAGTACTATTTCTTTTATGACTACTATTAGTATAATTCCTTCACTTCAGGCTCCATGGGGCTTGGGCTGCTTGCTTACCATGGCTACCGACTGGGTCCTGCTGCAGCAGGGCTTCTGTCCGGCCTGGGCATGGGCAAGTTCCGCAACCAACATCTGTACTTAGAAACTTTCGGGATTAGGGTTTAGGATTGTATTTTTTCATTGGGTTTCTGTCGTACCTCCCAGCAAGCATGATATGCACGGAGGACACAATCTGTGGAATAATGGGTAGACCATATTGCTCAAGAACCCGCAAACTATGCATACAAGGATGCGGTCAACTGTGTCCTAGAGTGCTTCCATTTTATTTTCCGTTATTCCTATATAACCCCTATAATATAACCCCCACATACTATAGTGGTTTCCATTTTCTTTTTTCATTATTCCTATGTAACCCTTATGAAGCCCCTACATACTATAGTAGTTCCATTTTCTTTTGCATTATTCATATATAACCCCTAGATACTATAGTAGTTTCCATTTTCGTTTCCATTATTCCTATGTAAGCCCTATATAACCCCGATATACTATAGTAGTTTCCATTTTCTTTTCCTTTATTCCTATATAACCTCTTCATATAACCCCTACATACTATAATAGTTTCCATTTTCTTGTCCATCATTCCTATGTAACCCCAGAGGGATGTAAAAGGCAAGTCCAGCACCCTCCGGCGAGCGACTCAGACGGCGGAGAGCCTGGAACGACTAAATCAGCTGCGTGGTGGAGATTTCAGAGGGTTCAAAAGGTGGGGCAATATAGGGGTAATGGAAAATATATTGGAAACTACCATTGTATGCAGACGTTTAATAGGGATAATGGAAGATGAATTGGAAACTACTATAGGGATAGAGGAAGCTGAGTTAAAGGATGTCTGTTGTAACTAGACTCCGCCGCGTTGGGACTCACGAAGTGGGAGATGGGTCTCAACAAAGTGCTTATGTCTATTTAACTTGGGGTTCCTCATGACAAGAACCCTAATGTTCCCTAGACCCTGGGCTCTCAAACGGCATTCGTGGGTATCGGTGTGTCATCCCCAACACCCTCCCAAACCATTGAGAGTTATCTTTTGTTTGGGATCCATTCCTGCCGCTGACTCTCGGCAAACAAGTCCTCAATCACATGATTCACAGGAGGTAGAACTCCTGAATTTAAGGGTACCTCGCTTTTGAGCTGGTCCACCCAAGCAGGAAATGTTGGCATACCATACTCATGGCCGCGCAGGATTTCGTTCCTCAACCAGATATGCCCTCTTGGGCTCCCCAAACCCTACATCTTCAGAGGGCTCAAAACACAAGGTATAGGAAGGTTGAGAGGAAGTACTGTTCGCAGCAAAATAACTGACCACGTCCTCATGCACGAAAGGTGGCGTCTTTGATGCCGATACTGGGGGTGTCCAAAATTAGGGGTACCATTCTGGCGTCCGCATAATAAGGACTATACCATTTTGGGGTCTGTATTGGGGGTCCCCCTGTTTTGGAAAACTACCACAAGCATGGCTAGTTGCTTTAACAGCTGTGTAAGCAACAATAAGACTTTACCACCTGTTCCCAAGAGCATCGCCTTCCTGGTGGTTAGTAGGGAAGACGGGAATATAGTCCCCCTTAAGTAGATAGAATTTGGGGTATATAGAGATCTTATTATAATTTACCCAAATCCATATTCCATCTTCTGAAGGGGGCTATATAATCCCTACACAGTCCCTATATCGCCTGTTTGAATATGTATAGATTCCCTTATTCCCTACTACCCACCCGTAAGTAGCAGGCAAGTCTTAACCTCCCCTAAACTCATTTGACCTGTCCAGCTGGTTCTGACTGCTTTTCGTGGGCAATCCTCATAACTTTACGGCGGTGTGTATCCTCCTTTATTCCCCCTGAGCCCTGAACCCTAAACCCCTCAGCAAGCCCTAAGCTTTGGAACCCCAATCCCAAAAAATTAAGGACCTGTAAACGCTATTCTATGTCATTACATCTAAAGGTCTCCCAGGACTATTGCTGTACCCTACACACCCCTTTATGTCCTTTCATTCTACGTCCCGTGGTTGGTTCCCAAAAACTGGGGCCCTACCCTAGTCCCCCAAATACACGAATCATCATTATAGGGAGCCCGAAAAAAAGTCCCTGATTTCTGGAGGCCTTATGCATGCAGGTATGTAAATCCCTAAACCTCCCTGATCTTACTGATGGTTAGTACGTAGGGAATAGGGGCATGTGATGCGTACATATTCCCCATACAGCACATTCCGTTATTCCCTATTAACCCTAAACCCTAAGCCCGAAGCTCTATACTACATTCCCTTGTTTCCTGCTAACCCCCAGTAAGTAAAGGAAGGCCCACTTCGGAAGCCTGAGGCTCGCCAGGGAGTCCGATCAGTCCTGGCTCGAGCAGCTTACGCCAGACCCAGAGACGGAGCTGCAACCTGGGATTCACAAGGGCTTTAGGGCTTTAGGGCTAAGGGTTCAGGAATGTGAGCTGTAGTCTGAAGACCTTGAAGGGGGTTATGTAGGGGAGCATTATAGGGGTTTTTGAGGGGGATCTAGGCTGCAAAGAACTTCTCGATTTAAGGGTTGGAGGGCTTTAGGGATTCAGCGGGTTGAGGGATTTAGGGTTTGGGCTTTTATGGGATGTGGGGCTTGAGGGGGCGGAGGATTTTGGCGGTCAGGGTTTGGGACTTTCGAGGGTCCCGGGTCCGGGTTGGGGCTTTTTTGATGCCCAGTGTCTACATATCCGTGTTCTGCGACAATGAATGCATAGCAAATCGGTCATAAAGCTATGTTATGAGTCGCCCGAGAAGGGGCGGGATTACGCATGGAGTGGCCCATATGTAAAGCCATAAGTATTCTGGCGAACGCTTTCTTCACTCCAAGCTTATCGTCAGACCTAGGTAGGCAAAACTCAAATGACTTATTGGTGGTTAGTAGGGAATAAGGAAATACTATATATAGGGATTATGTTCCCGTATTCCATCATAACCGCCAGGCAAAATCCTGTGGATTCCCGTAGCATTTATAAGTAGTACAGATAACACTACTGTGTCGTAATGTGCCCGCTCAATTTGAAGCCATGCCAAGGCTCAACGTCAACAGTACCTTGTGTCAAGCACTAACCGTCCCAACAGCAACCCTAAACCCTAAACCCTGACCCTAAACCCTAAACCCTAAACGCAGCCCAGGCATGTGCCCAATACGGATCCCCGGGAGGCTGCGAAGAGGGGATACAGAAAGACAAGGTTTTGGGTTTTGGGTTGGGGGGGGGGGGGGGAAATGGGGCCTGATTTTTTTCATCAGATTCTATGAAAGTAGGGCTCAACCAGGGCCAGATGGATTAGGTACATCGTGTTTAGGGATGTGCCTGACATAGATGTGAAGATGATTTGCCTGCTTGTCAGAATGCTTAGCCCATGCAATCTGCAAGGTTGGCTTTTCCACATGTGGCTGAGGATAACATGTAAATAAGGGGACCACTACTAGAATAGACTGAAGACAGGCTCGTCTCCCTTTCCTGTAGGAGGGAATGGGGTATAGGGGTTACTACAGGTGTCATACTGCTGAGAGCCATGCCCTAATTCCCTACTTGGCGCCAACGAGTCATTTTATTTCATGCAAGGACGAGCTTAGCACTGGCCTGAAAAGCTCTGCTAGATTTACCAGAAGCTGGTCGCCGCGTGCACTCGGTACAGCAAAAGCTCGAAGGAATTGTGTTATAGTAACAGTAATAATCGTAATCATAACATTAGTAATAATCGTAATAATCGTACTAGTAGTAACAGTAGTAATCATCGTAATGATAGTAACAGTAGCAATAGTAGTATAATAGTAACAGTAGTGATATAGTAATGCGGTGGAAAAATGCAGGAGCCCAGCAAGCATTCACCTGGCAGCACCGAAGAATGGCATTCCAGAAAACCATGCTCCTAAAACAAGGCTACTGGGATATATGGGGCTATATAGGTTTATATGGGGTTATATAGGTTTATATACGGCTAGATAGCTTTATATAGGGTTTTATAGGGTTACATACGGTTATCTAGATTGGGTAGGTTATATCGGACAATATGGGATGTAGGGCTAGGCCGTAAAGACGTTCATAGACAGCTTGTGACCATGGACTCGTGATGGGCAGCAAATACAAGAAACGATGGTAAGCATGATCTGGATTGATCAGAAAGTCTCCTGTGCAATACACTATAATCCACATATTACATGACCCCCCCCCCATGACAAGAGTATACATATAAATACATATATACATATATACATATATACATACATTAGAACCCCATACTACCATATATAACCCTACATCCCATACTGTCCTATATAACCTACCCAATCTAAATAACCCTATATAACCCCATACTACATATATAACCCTGAACCCCTAAACTCGATTCACCCCCTTAAAGCGGCCCACCCCGTCTTGAGAGGTTAAGTCTGGCCACTATGCTGCCAGCTCATGCTTCAGAACGCTCTTTTTCCTGTCCTGTGTTTAGGGTTTAGGGATTATGGCACTCTATTTCCTCGTGTTGTATTTAGTGTTTAGGGATTACAGTTTAGGTTTAGGGATTACGGTTGATACATAGAGTGTAGGGTTCGGGTCGGGAGTTTGGACCAAATTTTGTTCGGGATTTGTGCCGGCTTCCATTCTAACTTGTACTTATTTCGTGCTTGACATGCCCCGCGAGCTGACATGCTCCGCGAGCTGACAGCCCGCAGGTGCTTTCAAGCCATTCGGTGCTTGAAATGCCCCGCGGGCT
>CAJNIZ010019002.1:183746-204703 GCA_905231905.1 Symbiodinium pilosum
CCTCTTCTAAGGCAGCTGTTGAGGCCAGTCAGTTTATTGTTTGCTTCTGGCCCCAAAACCCTTAGACTGTAAACTGTAACCACTGGCTCACATGGTCCGAGGAGCCTTCAGAGACCTACGGACCGCCAGGGTTCACAAAGCTGCAGATCCGAAGACCCTCATTACATTCCTACTATTAAGGGCCCTAGACCCTGATTACAGGTACTTGGGAAAATCTCGGCCTACTTGGACGGTTGTGAAAGTAGCGGCCGCTTTGCGGGAGAACTAACAAATGTCGTCTGCCTTGGAGGCTTCTTCTACTTCACATCATGGCTCCCAGAACTCAAAGTCTAGTGCAGTGATCCTATGAGCGTATCTCTCTGCGACCAGCAGCTATCATAGTTCCACTGCACCCTTGGGGAGTGGAATGGGAGGCCTATGGGCTTAGACCAGCTGGACCTCACTGCTCCTGTTGAGCCTGCTAACATAGGGGTTTCCCAAAATTAAGGGTACCTTTTTGGGGGTCCCTATAATAAGGCCTATAGTATTTTGGGGTCTATATTGGGGTCCCCCCCATTTAGGGAAACTACCACATAGCAGTAGCTATGGCAGAACTCCCCCATGTGCTATTGTGAGCTATCCGGATCTCCAGCACGCGGGTTTGCATGTCAGGTTTGGTCGGAGGTCGAACCATGGACTACGGCCCCTTTGGGTTCATAGACCGCTACGACCCGCTCTTTGCCAAATGGCCTCTTAGTCAGACGTGAGAAAGCTTTTAAATTCAGATGCAGTAGACGATACGTTTTCTTTTCATGTCTATTGCCCTACCGTAAGCTCACCCATGCTCATTCCAAAGGAGATGGAGAGTCTCCGCTCTTGATCATTTGGATCCTGCAAGACCGGGTACCCGAATATACTACGCTAGCTTCCATTTTCTTTTCCATTATCCCTATATAACCCCAACAGAACCCCAATAGGACCCCAATATATACCCTCAGTCTTTGAGACTTGGCTTAAGGGGCCTGCAAGCACAATGAGGCTCACAGGGTTGGATTGGGATATGGCCCTTTTCAAGAAGTGCGAGGGAATAACATTCGTGCTTATGCAGGCATTAATCCTGGGCAACTGAAAGCGGCCTCACCCGACCTCACCCTAAATGTTGGTTTATATAGGGAATAATCCAAACATGGCCTTGAATTAGGGGGGAATTGAATGTATTCTAAATTACCCTGCTTGATTTCAGACAAACTCATTATAAAACCCGCCTGAGCAAGGCTGTAATTCCGAAATCCCATCCTCAGAACCAGAAACCCTGGAGCCCGACACCCTGAACCTGACGAACGCTCAGAAGAACCTAGAAACCGCTTTGTGTCTTTTGTCCCTATGAACCCTGAAACCTGGGTACTGCCCCTACCCAATGACAGTTAGATAGTAATTGCAGCATAGTGGCATACATAGATAGCCCGGATATTAACACTATTACGGAGTGTTAGTGGGTGGGCCAGTGCTCCAAAACCTAGACCCCAAAGCCTACATACTAGTTTTCATTTCACGTTCCATGTTTTGTTCCATCTGATACTCCATTGTTTGGGGGGTCATATCCCTTGACCAGAAACCCTAAACTCCAAATTGTAGTGTCCATTTGTCTTTCTACAAGCCCCATTTTGCCCATCTATGGCCCCATTTTATCATTGTATAAGCAACCTATACCCTGAACCCGAAACCTCTAAACCTCCGAACCCGAAACCCTTAAACCCTCCTTGAAACTTAGCTTGGACCTTAGACCCTTAACCTTGCAGGATTCCCTTATACTCTTTTTAGGTACCTAAGGGTTAACCCTTAGTAGGGGTCCTAAGTGCCACGTAGAACCCAAAATCCTAAACCCTAAACCCTAGATCCCCTAAATCCCCTAAATCCCCTAAATCTCTAAGATCCAAGGACTGGCTCGGGGGAGCACTATGGTTTCCTGAATCAGCCCCAGGCCGTAGGGCTTTAGAGCTCATAGGGCTTAGAGGGTTTTAGAGTTTTCAAGATTTTAGGCCTTTAGGGCTGAGAAAGGTCATGGTTTACAAGATTTGGGTTTTTAGGGCTTAGACTTTTTTCGAGTGTTTCGTCTTAGAGAGCTTGTAGATTTTGTGGTGATTCATGGAGCAGGTGCAGGACAAATATGCCAGAACTCCTAGCGGCGACAAATTTAAGGGTTTTAGGGTCCGAGATTGTAAGGATTTCGGGTGTAGGGTTGACAGCTTCATGGGGTTCGCGAGGTTTATAGGAGTGCAAAGGTTCACAGGGGTTCGGATTTGTTTGGGCTTAAGGTCTAGGATTCAGGTGCCGTCCTAACAGTTGAGAATTGAAGGCTTAGGGTCGAGCCCTTGAGTTCTCGATCGGGGGGGTTGGTGCCATTCCGCGTGTGTCTCCCCTCCGCAATCTGAACTAAGCCTCGGAGCAACGATGCATAGACCTGAGATCTGCAAATCCCAACAATGCACTGGGCAATTTAAAGCGACCTCACCCGACCTCACCCAAAATGGTGGTTTGTATGGGGAATAGTACCAAAATGGTCTTAAGTTGGGAATTGAACGTATTCTACATTACCCTGGAACAACCTTTCTTTTGCACCAGGCCGCGATGGCCAACTACCACACTCTGGTGACCTCTGTTGCTGTGCTCTTCAGGGAGTCTCCTGGCCTTACTTGCAGATTTTACCGGGTTTCGTTTCTAGGTCTGTGGGAGTGGGCACACTTGGGGATCCCACAGATCTGTGGGGATTCCCGGTGGATGATGCTTCTCAAGAGCTGATTCTTGATGAGAGCATGATTCCCTTAAAGCTCCCATATGGGTCAGACTAGGGTGATACATTTGGTCTTTGTACCTTCTGATGAACCCTCATGCGGATCGTGGTTCCCAAAGCTAGACATCTTGATCACGGTGTGGGTCATCCCCGTGGTACTTTCTTCATGATGACTGTCGCCACTAATTTCTCTTCATCACATGGTGTTCAGCTTCCATGCTGACATGTATCACCTTGTTCTGAGCATGCACAACGCCAAAACGCCAAGCCACAGCCCCAAACCTACACCCCAAACCCTACACTCTAGGCTGGAGAGCCCAATACCCCTCAATTACTGATTACACCCTAGGTCATACTGGGATCCCTGGTATGATTTGAGCTATACTCCTTAAATAAGAGGACGTTGGTTAAGGATTACGCGGCAAATCATGGAAGGATCCTTGATTTTTTAGGTATACTCCTTAACTTAACTACGGGGTCTTGCGCTCCCTCGAAGCCTAATTGACTACATACCCAAGTCATGTAAATTATGTAGGGCTATGCGGGCATATAGGGAGAGTGGAAAACAGAACGGAAGCTGCTACATTTTTTCAACGACGTAATTAAGCAACGGACGGCCGCATGAACAAGACGGTAGACTAATGGAAACTGGGGGTTTATAGGGTGCCTATATAATCCCTAAATCCTGCAGCCTAAACCCTATACCTATAGAACCTCATGAAACACAGCAGGCGCGCGCAGGAGGAGGCGGTAAGGCTGATCGAGGCTGGGGCGCAGAAGATCCGCGATGCCGTCCTGGACGGGATGAGGGTTTTAGGGTTTAGGGTTTTGGGGGTTTAGGGTTTAGGGGTTTAGGGTTTAGGGTAGGGTTTTAGGGTTTAGGGGTTTAGGGTTTAGGGGTTTAGGGTTTAGGGTTTCGGCATACTTACTGTGGGTTAGTATGGAATGAGGGAATCTATTCAAAAGGACCCGATATAGACCCAATGGTAATGTAGTAGTTTCCATGTGATCTTCCATGATCCATATTATGTAGCCCCTTTATTCCCGTATTCCCTACTGACCACCCTAAACCCTAAACCCTTATTCCCTACTAACCACCAGTAAGCAAAGGGTTCCTTTGGGGAAGGAGATTGAGGATCCTATAGTCTATAAGGATGGGAGACAACAAAGGTTGAGGGTTACATAGGGTTTTAGGGTTTTGAGTTTTAGGGTTTAGGGATTGGGGTTTAGTGAGATCTTTTCCATGGTGGCCATTTTGGGACACAGGAATTTTCATCAACTAGCACATAGGGTTGGGGGTTTGTGCGGCCCGCATGATTACAGGAGTACTTTACAGGGGAATTCGGATGACCCGGGACTTTCGCAGCACAGGACTGCAAAAGACTTATTGTCAATAACACTAACGTGTGAGATTGAGAGCTTTGGGCCAAGGATTTGGATGGGCGTGGTGAATGTTAGCGACCCGAGGAAAGAAGGTTATATATATATATACATATGTATAACCCCCAATATAACCCTTATATAACCCCAATCTAACCCCAATCTAACCCCTATATAGCCACCATTTAACCCCATAGAACCCCTGAGCACGTGCCTTAAATGGGTAACATCGGCGCGTGACCCTGAGCACTTGGCTCGAAGCCGCAAGCCTAAAACCCCAAGGGGTTATATAGGATATTCTAGCATATTATAGTATAGGGGTTATGTTGGGGCGGGGTAATATTGGGATAATGGAAAACGGGAAACCCCCATACTTCCCAGGGAGCCCAATACCCCTTAACTAAGGAATATAACTTCATGCATAATCGGGACCTTAGTGCCATGTAGGATTTAGGGTATAGTCCCTAATCAGGCAGTATTGGGCTCTCTCTTGCTTCCCAACCAAAAACCCAATGCGCCACCCCCAAAGCCTTGATATCCTAAGCTCTGAACCTGATTCCCTACATCGCGGGCACTTCGCCCTACAAACTCTTAGCCTGATACCCTTTACCTGGTGCGATCTATACCCCAAACCCCTTCTCAGGAGGTCTTCACCCAAAAGCTTGGCTTTGCCGCCAAGAGTGAAGAAGCTGTGGGTCTTTGGAAGGAGGGTGCACGGATAGGGGCAGTTGTAGGGTTAGGAGGCCGGGGTAGAGAAGATGCTGTCGTCATTGCGAAGCCACCGAGTCGAGTTGCGGCTTTGGGAGTGTGTCGAGAGTTTGGGTCTCTTATCGTGGTGTTTTTTGAGAAGAAGGCCTTGTTTGATACAATGCAGGGGAATCGTGCTGACAAAGAGACGATGTTGTGTTCCCATTACTACTGTTTTTTGGCGCTGCTACAAGCCTCCGAAAATGCAAGCCTCAAAGATGAGCTAAACTACGCTTCTGCCAACACTGGGAACGCTTTGCCCTTAAAGTTTTTGATGCACACACAAACCCGGTTGGGTTGGTGAAAGCCTGCGAAGAGCCTTTAAGCCAAGCTAAAACCCGTTACCCTACAACCTCCAAACCAACCTCAACAGGCCAGCTGTCGTCACCGAAATCCCAAGCCATTAAAAAACACAAACCTTGAACCCTCACAGACATGCTTTTCCTGCCGAGCAGGAGCTGGAGCCATTGATGAGGAAGTCACAGACCCTCAGCTTTGTAGTGTTAGAGTGGGTTGTTATAGGGGCTCAAACAGGATAATTATGGATACTTGACCACGAAGCTTGCCTGCAGGTTCCTAAAGAGCGTCTTCCCTTGTCAGGGGCCCCTAGTGACAAGGAAGGAGTTATGTCATGTGGGATTGTTTAGGGATTTGGTGAAGATGCAGCGACGGAGCGCGTGGCTAGGTCTTGCACCTTGTTGAGCCCTTGACCAAAACTTTAACCCGAAACCCTGAACGCAGCATAAACCTCAGACCCAGATTTTCCGAGGATAGACTACACCATCTTTTGGCGTCAGTTAATCTCCGTGTTGGCTGCTTGGCTTGCTAAGGGAGGAGATTACTCGTGGTAAAATATAGGAGGTAGGGGCCCTAGAGGATTGCCATCATGTCTTGTGGTCACCATTTTTTCGTTTCAGTTTTGTGTCCTTCGTGGTTTTGGCTTCGGAGCTTTGTGGGTTTCATTGGGAGCCCAATGGCCAAGGCGAGTGTAACTACCTGTCTGCTAGGGCTCCCAACATAGCACAGGATCATGTTGAAACGCAACACGTATGTTTCGAGCAAACACGACATCTGTCGATGACAAAATGGGTTCGCTGGATCAGGAGGAGAGACGAGATAAGATTTTTCTTAACGCAATTACTGGCTGCGTGCTGCGCGTCTTAAGAATGGATGTTACAGGTACAGTGTCCAGGAAGGATGCTGTACTGGTAGGTGCACATGGGACGACTCTTCTCTACAGCATACCTGCCACAAGAGGTCTGTTCAAGCGTCTCATGTACTAAGGAATCAGGTGCAGATGACCCGCTTGAAAGTCTGGAGCGTGCATTCTACGAGCCCCCGTCCGAAGAGCTCAAGAAGGACTCGGCAATTCCGGACAAAGCCTGTCTAAGAATATTTTCTATGCTTGTCAACAAACGAACCCAACATTTTAAGAGGGCTACACGAGCAAGCAAGAGGAGTGGGAGGCATGGCTGGGGAAGTGGGCCACAGCCGTGGTGTCTGCAGAGGGAGAGGGCGCCGAGGCGCGCCAGCAGATCATTTCGCGCCTGCGGGTGGTGAACCCCAAGTATGTTCCAAGAGAGTGGATGCTCGTGGAGGCCTATACCAAAGCTGCGGAGGGCGACTATACTGTTGTCCATGAGCTCTACGAGTTGTTCAAGAACCCCTACGATGAGCAGCCCGCCCTGGAGCAGCGGTACTACAGCCGTGGAGCGCAGGACGTGGTGAGCCGAGGGGGAGTGGCTTACATGACCTGATCTTCGTAAAGGGCAGCTCCTCTACGGAGGGCTGCCCATGTAACTGATTGCTCCTTCCTGGCGCAGAGGCAGATGAAGCTTGAGGATCTAAAATCCCTGTATTGTGGGAAGGTCCTTGCTGAAACGTTTCTGCATCAGCCTGGATGACTGTTGGGTAGACAACACAGGCAGTCATGCTTTAAGAGGTAAAGTATAGTGAAACAGCTACGAGCACCTCAATACAATGTGTGTGGCATGGTTGCGACAAGCAGCAATAGCACAGCAACGAGACACCAGCAGGCGGCCGCTTGTTTTGCGACCGCTTGTTGAGAACTACACATCCAAGTCAGGAGATCGCGCTTACAAGCAGCAGTGTAGCATTTCATGTTTGAGTTTTTTGGTTAGGACAGACTTTCTGTCTACACGCAGCTGCTAGGATCCTACGCTACGTAGAGTGACCCCATCAAAGTAGATGAGCAGAGTAGCAAGTGCACCAGGACTACCACAAAAAGTTCACATTCTACCCAACAGACAGTGGAGTTTTTTTGTACCTTCTCCCAAAACAAGCATGGAACCCCACAAGGGTCCCTCAAAAGACTACGGTCCTCTCATATGGGGTTCCACGTGAGTTAGGGGAGTGAAGTTAGCAAAGCCACAGCTGGCACTGCACATCACAGAGTGTGCGCGGGAGTTGGTAGGTTAGAACAAGGGTCCAAGCAAAGAATGCAAGCGGTTTCTCAAAGTTATAGGCTTTGTTTGGCGCTCTCAGTCATTCGAGCAACAGTACTTTAGGGGCTACCAAGGTGGACCCCAATTTTGAACTAATTGATACCCACCACTGGGTTCCCAAACCGGTCTGGCTCCCTAGTTTACGTTAATGTCCCCGGCAGCCCAAGCAGGCAGCCAAGTTTTCAATCCAGTTTTCGCCATTCCTGGCCTTTAGACACACACTGTGCCGCAGCTTCAAAAGCTGATGCTGTGCTTGGTGGTTCTGGGGTACTTGTGCACAGTGTCAAACGTACCCTGAACGTCCATATCATTATAGTCATCCTTCTTGACTTATAGTTCCAGTTACATCTGAACCCAAACCCCAAACCCTAAACCTGGACCGTGTATGAACCTCCAAGTGAGGCTGGGAGAGTTTCTTAGCATCCTTGACTTCATGCATGTGAAACGCACGTTGATGTCTTCGCTGGGTAGGGAAATACCAGTTATATCCAGTAGTGGAGAGTCATAATATGGAAAACCACATGGAAAAGCATTGAACATGAGATAGGCATGGAAACTGGGATTATTTCAAGTCAAAACCAGGTATTGTCATCCTGTAATTCCTGATAATCATTACGTATTGCAGATAACACAACTGTTTCGTACTTTCGTACTGGGCCTACCGAAATTCATCGCGCGCATCCAATTAAGGAAGCAAAGCCTGAAAAAACTATTTTCAACCAAGGCACCCCAAACCCTAAACCCTGGGTCAACCAAAAGATGGGCCCCTTACAAGGTGCAGCTGAAATGGGCCATAAGTAGGCACTTCTGGCTTGCAGGAACTCCTGCAAGTACATAGGCCTACAAGATCCTGATAGAGGCCCTCTACAGCCTCCGAAGCTCCATCGCATCTTTCCATTCTCTTTTCCTTTATCCTTATATAACCCCTATATAACCTCCATTTAACCCTATTAAACCCTATATGTCCCGTATATAACCCTGATTCCAGCATTCCTGCGGCACACCCCAAGAGGCACTTAGGCGTGAAGCCTCGCGTCTTTTGCTGCGCAAGGCAATGTGTAATCTTTAGGTACACCCCATTTGCAATCCCAAGATGTTTTAAGAATGTGTTTTTCGACCTCCTTAACAGAATTAAATGATGAGCCTGCCTTACGGCAATGTTGGGACCCAGTGTTTTGAACGACTAGCATCCAGTATATATAGAGCCTGAATGCCCTACTCTAAGCGTACAATGCATTGCCACTGGACAGAAACACGAGAATAGATGTCCATGGTATTTGTTCTTTGAGAACGATGCTCTAACTCAGTTCTTCATTCTTACTAACTTCTAGCAAGTACAGGTACCGCAGAACCGAGAAAGCAGACCTTCAAGAATGAATCCCAAACTCCTAAGCCCAAACCACACACCGCCAAAAGTCGGTTGTCTGGGGAGGCCGGTTAGCCAATGCTACGGGACGCACGAGTGTTTCGTCTTCCGGACATGGGGCCCCACCCACCAAAGAAAAAGGTCAGAATCATAAATTAGCAAAGGTTTTGGGGGTGCTTTAAAGTTATGTGATATCTTCTTTTGGGGGTGTTGCGTGTGAGAAAAATCGTTGTGGACTCATGGTGTAGACTTGGGGAGTTGGCTTCTGGAGGCAGGGAGACTACTTCGGGCTCAGGTGTCCGGCTTTTGCGCCGTTGTTTCCAAGCCTCAAGATTCTATATAGAACTAGAACTGCGGTTCCCCTGACACTCTCCATTTCATGTATAAGGCACAAACAGGTCCACGCATTCAAACTGATCTTGCGCTTTCTTTTTTTGCAAATGTTGCGGACACCTCTTTCTGGATACCTTCAATCACTGCTTGGAAGAATGGGGCTACGCAGGCAGCGTAAGGCATTTCACATGAGTTTGGGTTTGCGCCATTGCACATATGCGCTCGCATTGCTTGTCCATCACTTTCTAGGGAGTTTCATGATGAGGCTGCTGAGGTCCTACAAACTCAGAAGTCACCAGCAATTTCTAGCAACTATTACAGGAAGTGTAGACTCTTGCGGGCCCCACTCTTTTCAGATTTCTCCTTTGTTCTTTTGGCGGTCATGGCCCTTTGCCTCCCGGGTGGTAAGCAGGGAACGAAGGAATCGATCCTTATTGTGGCTTCTACATATCCTCCCAAATTTAACGTCATCGTTCCACTTCTGATTCCATTCTCCCCTCTCCAATTCTTTACTACCAACACGTAAGTTGCCAAAAGGCCAGACGCTGAAGCCTGACGCAACACCCCCTGCAAACCCTAAGCCGCGAAGCTGACAACCTTAACTTAATGCCGGAATCCCTATCCTACACTGAACCCTGAACGGGGGGTCCCTCTCATACATATATATATATATATACATATACATACATATATATACACATATGTAGATATGTGCTCATAAGTATATGTATTGGCGAAATAGCCGGTTGCTTTAGGTAACCCCAAAACGGGACCGTAGGGGACGCGTAATTTCAAACACCCGAGGCTTACCTGGGCCCTGGATGTCCTACTTCTCAGGGAGATTAAATGTGGGACCCCTTCAATCTTGGCGTGGTTGGGTGGGCAGAGAACCAAAAACAGGGCTCTTTTCAAGCCACCCATGGTTCTGATTCTGCGGGCTCCTGGGGATTGATTGAAAGGGGATGGTCTGGATGTCGCTAGGGCCCCAAAACCTGAACGCAGTAAAGAGGGCCCTCTAATATCATTGGCCTGGAAATCTATCACATGATAGGAGATTCTTCAATCAGCAGCTCCAACATTACTCCAGAACGGAACAGGGCAGAACCCAGAAAGGAAGGACATCGGGGTCCAGGGTCCAGGTATACACCAAATTTTTGCCACCTCAAAACTCCAACCGTAGACCGTGATTAAGACATTGAGACCATGTTGCAGGACTCCGCGAACGGCTGGGGCCTGGAGGACGGAGGCGTGCGAGCCGGTTTTGCAAGTCCTCGAACAAGCGGTCACCCACCCCGCAGCACCATTACATGAGTCCGTTGGCATTGCATGCATGACGGCAGCTCCTCTCAGCTCATTCAAAAGCCGCCCTGCAACCCTGAACCCCAATGCCCAAGATCAACCTCAAGCCCTGAACCCAACATCCTTAAGGCCGAGCGCCGCTAGGTGGATACTTCTTGCAACCTTTATTGCATACAGTTCAATAGGAGTTACCTACAGTTCAGCCGGAGGTACCGGCAGCTCAGTAGGAGTTACTTACAGTCTAGTAGGATTTCCAGCCGCTTAGTAGGAATTGCCTGCAGTTTGGAGGTATAACTGTGGGGAAGTGGGGTGACGGGTAAGTCCTCAAGCAAAGAAGACGTTCCTGCCTGTGTTAAGACGCCATGGATGCTCTGCGTGAACAGGTTGAGCCAGAGCCGTTAACGCGCCGCATTCACTCTGCTGGATTGAGGTTTTAAAAAACATGCACTGGCTGACAAGTGGCCGGACCCATGCCATTGGACAACCAAAGAAGCAATGCTTCTTTGGTTGTCCAGCGGCCTGGGGCGTAGGTCATTCGGCCATTCGTCAGCCAGGGCATGATTGTTACTCAAATCCAAAGCTTGCAAATCTCGAAGTCCCGAAACATCAAAACCTGAATTTTGAAACCCTGAACTCCCCGAACTTCAGCCCTGTACCGCACCCGGAGGTCTATGGGCGAACCCTTCAAGCGTCTTCCCCACACAAAGAGCAAACCAATCAGGACTGGGGTTAGCGATGCAGGATCTGGGAATCTGGGGGCTCCTAGAATTCAGGAGGCAAGCGTTCAGGGTGCAAGGATTTCGGGTCCAAGGACTCTTCCCCTGTTGCAAAAGGTCTGTGGATGTTTCGAGTCGCCTGCAATGATTGACTCTGGGTGATTGGGTGCATGTATCCTCCTTCAAGAGCGGAGGGTGCCAATCAGGTCCTACAAATGTTTGGGCCCTCCTTTGAAACTCCGAACCATGGAGGTCATGGTGTTCTCTGGAGTATATAGCAGAGACCTTGTTTTTTGGAGAAATGCCCATATGGGAGTTGGAAGGCTTCTTCACAGTCTGACCTTTTTCGGACCTTCTTTTGGTAATGATTGCGTTGACTACATCTTAAGCCTACCCCCAACGTCCCCAACCCCAGATTTAGTGTTTCGGTTTTAGGCAGCCCTACCCAAACCTGCCTGTAAGCAACAGGAGTCGGAAGTCCCATCGTCGACTTCACCGTGGCCTGCCTGAGCATTTTGAGCCTTGACCCCTCATGTGAGCCATTCCCTGAACCCCTTACGCGGGGAATGTGCCAGACACGGAACTTTTTCTGAATTCCATACATTCGACTTTTTTGAAAGCCATACGTTTTTTTCCATGAGGATTTTGCCAACATTCACCATGCCGTTTCATGCAGAACCATCCAAAACAGTTTAGACGATCTTTGGCGCGACTGCCTAGAAAGCAGAAGTTGGAGAGAGCTCTCCCCTGGAACTGAGACGATGATAGGGCGGTTCAGGGTTCAGGGTTTAGGGTGCAACATCTATGTACAAGCAATACCGAGTGGAAGACATGGACTTGCTCTCGTTTTTGTGAAGACTGCTTCTGGCAGGTTCTTCCACCCCATGAAAGATAAACATGCAAATTTAGATATTGAGCAAGTGCATACCTCTCCTCGTTTTGAAGTGCTTCTTTCTTGGGGAAAGCCGATATCATTTATCCCCCAGATGCTCTGCAATTGCTTAGTAGGGAACGAGAGGATCGATCCATGTGGTAGCTCTGGTATATAACCATCAATGCCATCAATAATCCCTGTAGGTATTAAACGGATTCTCCAACCCTAGACCCCAAGTCCTGAATCCTAAACCCCACAACCCCAAGAACACATCTACACCCTTAAGCCTTCCAACATCGAACGTTAAACCCTACACCCTAAAACGCTGCTAAGGCCTGCAGATCAGTCCCCCGCCTCTGCGGGCTTCAGTGGCGAGCCCTTTAGCTTAGATTTTTGAGGATGGGGAGGTAAGAGTTTTTGGGGGGGTTAGGGTTTGGGGGGCTTAGGGTTTGGGATTACGTTTTGGCGTTCGGGGGTCGGGTTTAGGCTCTCGGGGGCCCTCATGGCTGATGGTCAGACAACAGCTTGATTTCGCATGACCTTTAGGTACCAAGCTCACCTAATTCCCAATGGTCCCAATGCTTACAGTGTGCTCAGCATCATCCAGGAGTATTTGTATAAACCGCATGGTACTATTGCGTTTAGAAACACCCCCTGTGGGCAGATCACAGCATTATGTCAGATAGGAATTTTGACATTATTTCCATTGCAGGGCGCATTTGCTGCCTCGAGTTAGGCTGAGGGGATTGGATTGAGATCAAATCAAGTTGGTACGGGAGCGTGCGAAGCTCAAGTTGTTTTGTTGTTTTAGTCGGTACGACATGGTGAGCGAAACTGAGTGCACCCTTTTTGTACGGTCTTCGTTGCGAAAGGCTTTAGGATCGTCATGCTATATCCTAGACCTCAGGGCGAACCCATGTACGAGTGCAGCTGCCAAGGAAAGCCAGCTACTTTGAGGCGGGATCTCAGCGCTTCGTAGGCTATAAGGGGGTTTCCCAAAATTAGGCGCCAACATTATGATCCTAGGTTCCTTGCATGATTGTGGTATAGGGTACCTTAAATAGACCTCAACAGAATATTGGGACTTATTCTTGCCCTAAAGTACGGGGGAGGTTCTCAACGCAAGCCATAAAACATCTTTGGAGGGAATCCCACAGTCACCACATTTTTCCTTCAAATGAAACGCGTGTGCGCATGTGCTACTGCATGTATGCGTATATACGTGTAATTCGGTGTGCACATTCCCAGGTTCCCCAAGGATAGCTCTGTTTCCATGTCATTTTCCATGATCCCTATATAACTAACACCAATATGCTATGGTAGTTTCCATTTTCTTTTGCAGCATCCCGAAATAACTAACCCCAGTATACTATGATAGTTTCCATTTTCGTTTCCACAATCCCCATATAACAAACTACAACGTACTATAGTAGTTTCCATTTAATTTTCCATTATCCCTATGTAACCCCTATGTAACCTGTTTTGAGAATCTTCACTTCAGGCCCTTGTACAGGGTTGCAATGATCATTGCTTTCTATGCAGCTGCAGAGAGTCAGTTGCTCATAGTTCAGCTAGAAGTGGGGGTTTCCCAAAATTAGGGGATGATTTGAAAGGGGTCCATAGGGGTTATATAGGGGTTCTATAGGGGTTGAATGGTTTAGGGTTTTCCAAAATTAGGGGTACCTTTTTTGGGGGGGTCCCAATAAGAAGGATTATGGTATCTCGGGGTCTACACTGGGGTCCCCTTATTCAGAGAAACTAGGTCCGGACTAAACTCTGTGATGTTCTTTCGTGTGTGTTTAAGCCCTATGGTCCCCCGTAAATAGATAGAATATGGGGTATATGGGGATATTAAATATGCCCAAGGCCATTACTACCTATACCCTAGCCTGCCGCCCCCAAAATAGCAGGATCCTTTGTAGAAAAAAGTGCCCATACTGGCCCTTGCGACTGCCCAGACAAATTTCTGCTGAGGTGGTTGTTTAGGGGTTTCTGAAAAAGTTAGGGGCCAGATGTTGGAAATCCTTTTCAAAGGTTACCGTAGACCTCTGCTTATGGAAAAACCCATAAATCCGTCCTTGGGGGTCTTCCCAGTGGTGCGGCTGATCATGGAGTTTCTCAGTCTCAGACCGCGCCTTGAAACCCCAAATCTTCGTACCTTCCTGTGAACCTTGCATTAGAATTCGTATTTCCCGTCAAGCTCCGTTTTTAACACCCCTAAGTTCCCCATTATAGGTACCCCCCCAAGGTAACTTTAGTCCGTAGCTCATGTGAAGACGCACAGTTTACTGTAGGGTGTGGGACCTTCGGGTTAGGGCAGTTGTGAGAAATTCAAAGGTGTCACGTTCCTTCATTCGCAGAATCCTGACCCAGGACCTATGCTAGACAAGTCTGAAACCTTCAATCTTAAACCCTGAGCCCCTGAATCCTAAACCCCTCATCCTTCCGACGTCTATTGCAGGCCCTGCGAAAGGCGCAGGCTTGTTCTGTGGCAAGGGTCCCTTTTCCTTACCTCTGGTTAGCAGGGAAAGAAGGAATGGGAAAGGGCAATGGAATTACGACTTAGGGTGTAGGCAGCGGAAAACCAATTGGAAACGATTGTGTTGATAGGGATTATACAGAGGAAGCTATACTCAAAGATCCTTGCCTTCATTCCTTGCTAACTAGAGGCAGTTTCGGGGTTCCCGGGGAGCAATAGATATGACAATTATTAAATGACATTTATGGATTTTACGTACGGCTCAAATGGGGCTGGAGTAGGGTTTTGAGGGTGTATCATACTATAGTTGTATGCGGGTTATAAGTGGATAATGAACCGTCTCATCGCAAATGATATGGGAATTGGGATTTTTCCGGTATATTAGTGTAGTTTGCATGTAGATACCTCAGCAGTTGGAAAGGGGCTTTAGGGGTACATTGTGTCATTCTGGTAAAGGGTCATGAAGGGATAGGATTGTGCCAGATGCATCCCTCAACCCTAAACCCTAAACCCTTAACCATCAGTTCGTTCCGGAGCGGTAGAGTAGAGTTCCAATGACATACGGCCATGCTTCAGGGAGACATATGAATAAATCTGCAGATTTACTAACTGGCATTTTTGAGACATGATCATGCGCGACCTGAAGATGACGGTTTTCGAGAGGAGGAGTTGGAGTTGAATTTTTGGGGGCAAAATCAGAGCTACAACCATAATTTCCCTTTGGGTTCAGGGTTTAGGGTTTGTTCCATGCTGTTGTCGATTCATTCGTGGTTATTTAGGAAGGTTCAGTAGACACGAGTCATTGCCTGTGTCTTACTTGGTTCAATGGGGTCAGGTACGTAGTAATCCCCAGAACTCCCTAATCGCTCAACCTTAAACCCAAAACCCAAGACTCCCCAATCCTGCCTAAGCTTGTGCTTAGAAGTCCCTTACAGCTCTTACATGATTCCACTGTGACAGCCAGCAAGAACAAGCTCAGATCATGGTTTGGCTATGAAAGTGTGCCAAAATGCCTAGAGACTCCAAAGTCCAAAAGGAAGGGTCCCTGAACCCAGATGACTAGTACTGTTCATTGGGTTGTATAATAGAAATTATATAGGGAAGATGGAAACTACTATAAAGATAATCTTCATAATTCCTATATGACATTGCAGTTTTTGTTGTCCCCGCTATAGAGTAAGGTCAGATTCCCCTCCTGGTTGTGGCATTCTGGAAGAAGAACACAGCATTACTTGGTTCAGCCACCCACGAAACTGCACAGATGCCGGCCTCCTCTGCGTCTGTTTTCTGCAGCCACATGGCCGGAACCTCAGACTTAAAGACTTGGGGCTGCTCCTGGGGCCGTGGGCATAGGAATATGTTGGGCTACGTCGGGGTACATAGGGAGAGAGAGAAAGAGAGAGAGAGAGAGAGAGATATATATATGTGTATATATATATATGTATACGTATAGGTAGATATATACATATATATATGTATGGTATATAGGTATAGCGAGGGATAGAATGAGGATCACACTTCCGTGGAGCAAGCGTGGGGCCTGAAATTCTGACACATGCCAAGTCAAAAGGAACCAACAGAACATGTTTAGGGTTTAGGATTGGGCCACGACCAACTCGGATTGTCGTGGCTTGCCTGTGGGAAGATACGCCGATTCTCTTCTATAAGTTCTACCCGCCAACGCCATCCAATACAGACTGACATGTAGTCTTTGGCGCTTGATTGTGTCCTTTTGCGTCTTTTCTTCAAGGACGAGGGTGAGAGAGAGGAGATGTAGGATTCTTGCTGATGGCCGGCTCAGAGGAGACTCGGAGACCCAGTATATACGCTCAGCACTACTCTACGGAATACTGGTACCCACTTACAACTAGTATCCAAGCCCACCTTCCCCTAAAATGGAAGCCCATGAGGGCAAAGACTAGTGTCCTGGTTTAAAGGCGCCTATATGGTTTTCCGTCCACGTTTTCGGGAGGCTACCTCATATGGCGGATGCTAAACATCCTGCATGACCCCAAGTCCCGCAAACCCTGAGAAAGCTGGGAGGTTAGTCTCATTCATAATGTGAAGCAGGAATTTAGTATCAACCATACCGCTGTCAACAAATGAAAGGGCATCGTGGTGGGCATTGATGGTCCCGCCTTGTTCATCGACCAGGCCAAATTACCGCGTTCTTTGTTGCCTGGAACTTATGGGGCATTTATGATAGACGAGGGGCGTACGAGGGACATAGGGTCTAGTTGAAGGGTAGCTTGCAATTGGGGAGTGGGGGGGGGATCTACTTATGTATGTACATATATATATATATATACGCTCAGGCTACAGTAATTCTACTAAATTCTGCCGCCCCTAAGCAGAACTGTTATCGTCGTTCTGCAAATGCTAAATCAAGAAGCTCAAACGCAGGTCAAATCATGTCTGGCAAGAAGTGAGCTATACCCTAAACTCCTGAAAGGGGGTTATGTAGGGCATTATATAGGGGACTACTATAGGGCTTCTTAAGGAGGATACTGAAGTTTAGACTATAGCTCAAGTGAGGCTGGCCAAACAAGTCTTACACTGGAGTCTCTACTAGGATTCCCCTGTGTATGAAAATTAAAATCGCAGAGGGAATTTGACACTTGCGTATGTTTCTTTGGCCGAGATACCATGCGGTGCTTATGAACGTGCCTCAACATGAATGTCTAAGAGGTTATGTAGGGCTTACCGCTTAATCTGTAAGGGGATAGCCAGACTCCCTGGAATGATGCAACAGGTAGAGTGTGCTTTTTACACAAGAACTTCGCAAGCCGTGTCATAAACCTGTAGCTCTGCTGGTACACAGATATGACGCTTGCAGAAGCCCTGGAGCTACTAAAAGGTATTACCTGCCCTCCTTTCACCCTAGCGCACGCATGCATGTATGCACATCAAGATGTCCATGTATATAACCCCCCGCGTGATTTCATTTTGCATGCTCATGTCACTGACCAGAGAGGTCCATGTGGGAGCGGGTCACAACCAAGGGTCGTAACAAGGCCGGGGCCCGCGCGCAACAACCCAGTTGCAGAGGGTATGTAACAGGGGCGCGCTTGGCGCGACAACCCTCCAATACCACGAGTATTCTCAGTCTTCTGTCTATAGCCGCGCGACGACGCCCGACAAGGCGGATGTAACAAGCCCCGCGTTTCAATCCGCACAGGCGATCGGGCACAGGGTTTCGATTCACTCCCACATCATCCCTCTAATATTACATGAAGCTCGAGACCAACGCCTGAATCCCAACTCATAAGGAGCATTAAGGAACCCAGTTCTGTTTTTCTGTTCAGGAAGTTTCCATTAAGTTTCCAGAATAGAGACCTATTTTTGCATAGCCTTTTCCCGACCTGCTTTGGTTGCCAGGACCTCCTCCGCGGAGTTTCCTGGCCCTCAGCAGGATTCGGCTCGCCCTCGCTGTGTACAGCCAAAGCCTCAGATGTGGGTCATGCGGCTTCATGATTTAGGGTCGTCGTCGTCATTGTAGTCGTAGTAGTCGTAGTTGTAGTCGTAGTCGGAGTCGTAGCAGCCGTAGTCCTAGTCGGAGTCGCAGCAGTAGTAGTAGTACTAGTAGTAGTAGTAGTAGTAGGAGTAGGAGTAGTAGTAGTAGTAGTAGTAGTAGGAGGAGGAGGAGTAGTAGTAGGAGTAGCAGGAGTAGTAGGAGTAGTAGGAGTAGGAGGAGGAGGAGGAGGGGGATTATTGGTGGTGGTTGCAGGGGTAATCATATTTCTTCAATGAGAATCAGCCGGCGCCTTAGCATTGCTATTTTGGTAATCACATTGTTTGTATACAGCCATGTTTGCAAACATGCTTCTCTGCAGTCCTTGACAAGTTTGCGTAAAGTTTCCATGCAGCGCCCGCCCCGGAGCCTTCACACAAGGACCCGGGGCACCCTAAACCTCAAATGGCGAAGGCTTTGGAAAATACTTCACACCTGAAGCGTCCGGGTACTATGGGCCTCCAATGATTACGATGCTGGCGTATGTAAATTTCATAGATCCTAGCAACAAGCATCCTCCAAACAAGTGGGGCTGATTTTGTGATATTCACGGGTGTTTCTAAGTTCCATGAGGAGTAAGATAGTATAGTTATGACCCACGATTGGGCGCTTAGAAACATGTCTGCAATCACGCATGAGCCTCCAAAGAGTTTGTCTTTAAAAGTCTTGATAGGCCGGCAAGGTCTCGAATGGTTCCCAGTTGGGCTTCGTTTTAGGGGGGCGCCATGTCCAGGAAGGTCCATGTGAACCCCACAACATCTGGCACTGCAAGAGCCTAGGCAATTATTGCCATGATGATCTGGCAATTCTTTAACAGTTACACACCACCAGACGAGCATGAAAGCCCAAAAAGCCCCTGCAAAGACTACTGTCCTTTCAAAAGGCAGTTCTGCGAGCTTTCCAGCTTGTGGAGGGAGGGGTATTCAAACTAAACGATAGCGTACACTGACACTGAATGGCCCAAAACCTTCCTCCTGATAACCCTGCAAGTCCTGAAGACCTCCGTTTTACCTCCGCAGCCCTCAAACCCCAAAACATCCAAAACGCAAAGAGGCCTCAACCCTTACTCTCTGAACCAAAGGCGCTAATAGCGACATGAAAAGCAACAATATGCAACAATGGTAGTAATAATATCTGATAATCGGCAACCGCAACCCCCAACACATATATTCATATGATAGCAAGAAAAAATGGTTGTAGGCCACCTCAGCCCCAAAAGTTCGGACCGCATTGTTTACAGTCATATGATGGCTCTGGGATCCTAACTTGGACCATTTGAGGTTGGGGTTACCAGAATCCTCTATCCCTATAAGCCGCTGTATATCCCGGTTTTCATTTAATTGCATGTCTTTTCCATTGGACTCTCCATATATAAGCTCCACAGAATCCCAATCTAAACCAGAAAACTCAACCCAACCCGAAACCTTAAACTCTAGACTCCACATATTTCCTACAAAAGTCATAAATGGCAGGCTGGGACCGACTTTGTGGTTCGCAACCTCGAGGTCGGTGTGTGTTCCATGTGCCATGTACCAGGGGTTTATATAAGGATTATATAGGGCTTGTGGGGATTGTATAGGGTTTAGGTGTAGGGATTATATAGGGATAACATAGGGTTTAGGGTTTAGGGGGCTCGGGTTTATTTAGGGTTTTGGGTTTTGGGGGCTATAGAGGGTCTGGAGGGATAATATGGGATGACATAGGGTTTATACAGAGGTGGATTTTCTAGGTTGTAGGGTAATTCCTTGAGGGTTCAGTGCTTTACAGGGCTTAAGAAGCTTAATGATAGGGTTGCAGTGTCGGTCTCTATGGGAATTATGGTGTTTAAGCCGTGGAGTTTGTTTTAGGGATTTGGCTTGATGAAAATTTCATGGTTGCAGGGCTTTCGCTTCGATCCATTCCTCCAAACAGGAAATCACCGTCACCCCGCGTCCCTGACAAAAGATAGTTTTAAGATAAAGTGCCAACCGAGACCCTTACTGGAAGGGTCCTTCATGATATGATTTGGAGAATTCCTGTTTCGAGGGCGGGGATTATGAGAGTGCCGGGATCCCGAGGGCGTTCCATCCATAGGTTTATGTAGAGTATATCGGAGTCATGTAGGTTACATTTATATAGCGCTACAGTATATAGGGGTTATACCTGCTTTTGAGGGACTGCAATGTAGAGTTCAGACTCTGCAGTGGGTCTTACGCTTAGACTGACAACATCTGTACATAAGTAGGATAGCTGTAGTCATAGCCTGCTTGAATCTATCCTTGAGTCTCCAATTAAAGAGCTTGTTGACTGTCTTTCGCGCAACCATCCAGCACCCCATGATGCCGCCTATGTGGGCCACGTGATTTTGTGATGTAGATGTTAGTCTTGCTTCTTCATCACATCCTGCTCGACTGCTAGCACACCAGGTTATTAGGCACGTCAAGGCTTGAACGGCTTTTCGTCCCAAGTGGAGCCTGCTTTGAATTCCAGGCCATCTCGATTGCCAGAACTGAAAAGGAATGCATGAAAGCAGAGAGGCTTGAGCACATGCTGTAAGGTTGAAAATGCAGGATTTAGGCTTTTCGGCCTAGGCTTGGGGGTTTTGGGGTGTAGGCTTTGCGGTCACCCCCACACTCATGTTTCCATATGATTAATCACGCCTTCGAAGCGCCTATCTTGTCCTCATCATATGTCCCGACATTACATGCGGTTTCTCAGAATCATGAGTCCCTTCTCGCAGTCTTTTAGCAAGCCCCATACAATATACTGCGGCAAGCATAACATTCTATGTGACGCAGTATAGCAGAGAAAACCCAACAAGGGGAAATAATCGCCTCTCGCTAAGAATACCCCTCCCACCTGCGTACCGGCCTAATAATTCCCCCCCCAACATTAGGGGATTCATTATTCTCGAAACCCCAACCCCTTGTAATCCCACCCACTAATTATTAGGGATTCATCACGTCCTGCAGCTGCCACCAGACACCCACGAGGGTGGAACGCCACAACATTAGGGTTTAGGGATTAGGTTTATAGTC
>CAJNIZ010019003.1:0-28461 GCA_905231905.1 Symbiodinium pilosum
TTGCTGCATGTGTGCGCTCTTGCGTGAAATGGAAACCCTAGGTCCCTTTAAAGGGGTATATAGGGATATTACCCCAATAATGAGAGAAGTTTCTCCAGTAAACCCTACATAATAAGGGTACCCTTTTTCCTACTGTCCTGTTTTAATAAGGATACCCCCAAACAAAAAGGGTAGAAGGGTACTACTAGGGTACCTAGTGATGTTGGCGTTGCCAACCATCCATGGTCCAAGAGTCTTGCACTGGGCATCCCTGAGAAGTTGCACGCGGCAGCAGCCACATCTGGCCGACTGTCAAGTAGGCCATCCATCAGCCACACTGGCGAGCCCCGCTTGAAGGCATACTCAGGGCCCGAAATAGATTTTATTCACCTGGAGTGGCTGATCCTTTTCAGAAAGTGCTGCAAGTGATGCCCGAGAAGCCTAAAAAGGTTGTGGCGCGCCGGTCTGGGTAGAAGGCTTTGGCTCATGTAACTAAAGCTATTCAGAAGTACATCCTAATCTGCAGCGTGCTCGCAAGTATACTTCAGCTTCATTCCCGGTTGGCCTACTAATCTTCCGAAGAAAGCGAACATGAAAACCCATGCGAACTGTAGTCTAAACTCCTAGTAATCCCCTTAATAACCCGAGTATTGCTCGCCTATATAAACCCCTTTAAAGAGATCAGACTACAGCTCATGTAGCCAAACATAACCATGTAGGAGCATAGACCCTAAACCCCACACCGCAGTTGGTGTTTGTAGGGCCCATGTCAGGATTGGGAACTAGCTACAGAACTGACAGAAAAAGGAAGTTTAGCTGCCCTTTAGGGTTTACAGGGTTTATGGAGTTTAGCTACCCCAACCGCAGAAATTAGGACTTTTTTGTTGAGTCATACGACCGTTCTAAGTTATAGGGTCCTCATTGCAGGGGTTGGGGTAAGTGAGGCCCTGTCCTTAGAAGGGTGCGTCCCGCAGAGTCGCCCGCAAACTTTGTTTGTCAAGCGCGGGGCGCTAGAAAGAATCTTCCTTTGTGCAAAGGAGTACATGGGTACATGCTCAACACCGAGATCTTACATCCCCTCAACATACACTCTGCGCGAATGTCTCAGCTGCACAATCTCCAACTTTCTAAGTAGCACTTATGGTGAGGATTCGGGGTTACGGAGTTTAGAGGTATTTTCTCTTCATCCCATAGAAATGACACCTCTTACCTAATCCTAGCCCCTCAAACCTAGAAATCCTACACCCTAAAAGCTTAAAGCCTATCCTTAAACCCTGTACGTAGCTCCTTTCCCCTAAGCTCCTAAAGCCTAATCCTTAAAGCCTCTAATCCCTTAACCCTAAACCCCTAAGCTCCCTAAGTAATCCGTTTTCCCTAAACCCTTAAACTCTAATCCCCAAACCCCCCGGATGCCTAACCCCTAAACCCTACCATCCTTACACCCCGATACCTGCTGGCCTCGGCATAGTGTTTGCAAGGAAACCTAGAGCACTTGTCGCAAAGAGCGGCCTTCCATTTTAGGGTTTAGGATTTAGGGCTCAAGGCTTAGGGTTTAGGATTTGGGGTTTAGGGTTTGGGGTTGAAGGCTTAGGGTTTAGGATTAAGGGTTTCACTTACTGCACTTACCCTACGGGTCTATACTTGCATACCTGGGCTCTGGGTGATAATTGTTATAGTGCAGGCTTTGGGTACGTATCTGATTATCAGGTACTCGGACCCTTAGGACTGGTTGTCAGATGGAGAAGCAAACCCGGGGTTCATAGGGCCATATAGGGTTTGGAGTTTAGGGCATAGGGCCTTCTTGCAGGTTGTCACTAGGGAATGAAGGAATGGAACAGAACATGGAAGCTACCATTCAGGGTTTAGGGTTCAGGAAAAAATGAGACCTACTAGCTATTTGGTGTTTGGGGCTTAGGGAATGGAATAGCAAATGCGAAACACATCATCATAAGCCTGAAAAATGCAGGCGCCCAAACACTTGGAACAGTTGGAGGTAGTGAAATACTACATTCCATAAGGGTTGCCCAAGCATAATGCTACTAAGTATTTCATCAGTATGTTGTGAGGGGTCCTCAGAACTGCGTTGCAGTACCCTGGGGGTACATCGGGGAACTCTCAGAACTGGGTGTCCTGGGAACCAGATGGCTATGCTGCTGTACTTCTGGGTTTAGGCCTTTCTGCTTTGGGAGTTCCGGCTCTCCCTGAATCCTATATTCTAGACTGTGCCCCCCTATACCCTACACCCAACCGACGAAGTCCTTGCATTTTTGCTTCCGTGTACAAAACATAAGGGCACAGAGCGTAACGAGGGGGTCCCGGCAGGGTCCTTGCATCTAGCCGCCCGCGCAAGGGCACAGCGCACCAAGCAGTGGTTTGTAAATAGCACTTTAGTCAATATTTCCAACCAAAACCTAGGGGCACACAGCGATTTACATCTACCCAGATGACCGCCTGAGGAGTTTCCTTAAGTGGTTGTTAACAGCCAAACGGCAGGGGCACACAGCGATACACACATACCCAAACGACCATCTGACAATTCTCTTTTTGCTGGCTGTTTTCAGCCAAATCCCAGTGGCACGCAGCGATACACATGAACACAAGTAATAGCCTCACTTGGTTTTGAGTGGGGCACCGTAGGAAAACCCATGCAAACACCAGGTCAAAGCTTGGGTTTTGAGTGGGACACCCCAGGAAAACCCCAACGTTTTTTTCATATTCCGAAACGCGCGGGGCGAGGGGCTCATTAAATCTGCGAAAGACAAGCGGGTCATAGATAGATTCTGAAGGGACAATATTGGTACTGTAGGGGTGAGAGAATTCCCGATGTCGTGGTCCTAGATTGCTTGTAGCACAAGAGTAGAGGGGACCACAAGCCGGCCCCAACTTGATTTTGGAAATTTTTCAGGCCCCTACACTAGTTCTGAAGGCTTCTACATTGCAAATCCGATTACAGCTCCAGGGAACTGATTGAGAAAAGGATGACACACGACCCTAAACCCTAAGCACCACTGGGGCTTCAAGGTTTAGGATTTTCAGGATTGGGGCTCAGGGCGTTTAGGGTTTTACGGTTTGGGTCTCGAAGGGGTTAGGGTTTTGGGTATCGGGCCTCCAAGGGTTGTAGGGTTTGGTGGAGGGGTTGGGCTTGAAGGGGTGCGGGGGTTTGGGCTTCCAGTCAAATTGTCTACCTGTTATGGTTGTTCTTACACCCTAAACCCTAGGCCCTAAACAGATTGTGGTGCTAGACTGGCCATAATTTCTGATGGTGACAACTGATGCCTTGATATGAGCTACAGTCAGTATGAGCCAGATAATGAATGGGCATGTTTCCTGATTAGGGATATTGTGGAACTAGATTAAAGTACGAAAGGGACACCTTTGTCCACTGTCAAGGGTCCCTTACAAAGGCTAAGATTGATTGACCACAGCTCATTGGATTATACTAAACTACAAGAGGGACCTCTATGTCCAATGTTAAGGGTCGTTTAGCATTGCCAGCAGCTCATATAGGTCCCCCTGAAATCGGGCCGTAATCTTTGTAAGACCCTTTTTTGGGGCTTCCATCTTGGTCCGGGCAAAGGTTTGAGTCCGCTTTTGGAGCTTGCATGCCTAAACGCTAAACCCAGCCGTGGCGGCGTGGCCTTGCCTTGAGTGTTGATAACCAGTCGAAACAAACTACTTTCCGTACTGGTGGTCGGCAGGGAATAAGCGAATATAACGCCTCTATAGCCCGTACATGAGATGGTAGTTTCCAAAAATAGGGGTGACCCCAATGTAGACCCCAAAATATTATTATCTTTATTTGACGGACCCCCCCAAAAAAGGCATCCCCAACCTAGGAAACCCCATATATTAACCCCCAGAAGGTTTCCCCAGCTGAAAACCTTTGACCCCTTAGCCATTGCAAGTTGCCTTGCTAGGGTCCTATGCTGGTGTGACGTCCCCCAAACAGAGAGGAACCTGCAGGGTTTATGGTTTACGGTTTAGGATTTCGGGTATAAGGTTTAGGGTTTAGTGGAGGAACCCGAAAAAATGGTCTGATAAATAAGCTAAAACATAAAGCCTAAGCCCCTAACCTGTAAACCCTAACCTGTAAGCCTTAAACCCTGAACTGCAAACACAAAGCTCTATCTTACTGGTGGTCGGTAGGGAGTAAGCGAAATATAGCCCCTGTGCAAACTCTACATAATACATTCCCTTATTCGCTACTAATCCTAAGCCCTAAATCCTGAACCCTAAATCCTGAACCCTAAATCCTGAACCCTAAATCCTGAATCCTAAACCCTGAATCCTAAACACCAAGCCCGTAAACCCGGTGCTAAGCCCCAGTAAGCTATGAGCTTCGAAGAGTCAGCCCTGCCTCCCGGTCTGTTTGCATAGCGAAGTAGTCGTGAGTCACTGACCTTGATCTAGGTTTTGGGGGCTTCGGGTTTAGCAGTGTAGGGTTTAGGGTGCTAGGGTTTGGGGATTTAGGGTTCAGGGTGCGGGGCCTAGGGTTTAGGGGTTGGGGTTTAGAGTTTAGGGTTTAGAGTTTTAACGTATCCAACGTTGGAACTATTGGCTCCTAGCATGGGCCCGTGATCCCGGGGTCTATATAAATACCTCTTATATACTACGTTACAAACCATGTTGAGAGCGCATGGCTATCAGGAGCTCAGGGTGAAAGAAGAAACGAAAGCGAATCTGACCTTGGGGTGTACGGATTTGAATTCAGGAAATTAAGGTTTGAGGTTTGGGGGTTAAATACAGGGTTTAATTAGGGTTTAGGGTTTGGGGATTTGGGGCTTAGGTTTTAGGATTTTAGGGCTGGGATTTTAGGTCCTAATTGCTATTGCTTCTCCTCCTCCTCCTCCTCGTTCCAGGACATCTGAGGGGCCTGTAGCGACGCTAGGGATACCAAAGCGAGTACCATGGGATTCTGGGGGTTCCTTTGAAGGATTGTAGGGGGAGGGGTTGTCTTGGGTTTTTTGATAAAGTGCTATTGCCTAGCGTGGGCTTCGCAAACAGAGAAAACAAGAATTTGTCAGCTGCATTCAATTACCATACTTCAGACTTGAACTCCATCCATGGAAGCGCATTGTTCTCTGCAAGGTTAACCTGTGATTCCAGTTAAAAAGAGCCTTTTGTCCGCAGGACACGAGTCGTTGTAAGTCCCTTCTTGGGGGTAATGTAGACCCGTGATTAATACGGGCCTTAATATTAGGATCCCGATTGTACATTAATCATGGCTAGCCCAAAGGCTCCATGTAGCTATATGGTAAATATTTGGGCCCTTAAGTAGTTATAGGGGAACCCTTTTGGGGCTTAAGTATATACTATAGAGCTACATGGAGCCTTTGGGTAGAGGGTAGGGCTTCCTGGTGCCTCCTGGAACCACCTCGTCAAGGACCTGGTAATGTACGCCATTCTCGGTGCCGCTCTGGCTCTGGGGTTCCAAGTTGAGGGCCTCTGCTGAATTACCCCCTAAACCCTAAACACTTAAACCCTAAGCCCATCATGGGGTCCGAAGCAAGCTCTCAGCCCTAAGTCCTAAGGCTTTGCCACCAAATCGTACAACAAGGCACTACATTTTAAGTCCAACAACAAAAATCTCAAAAGCTAGACGCTCAATGGATAGAACTCCCAAGCCTAAATCCCAAACTCGTGATCATGAAAATCTGCTTGCAGAATATGACAGTGACGCTCTTGACTCTCGGCGTTGTCCCGCTGCATGCGCTGCTGCCGCGTCACGCTGCCCGGACGCGGCTGACAGGCTTGGGGAGCAGCCTTGTTCGTCCTTGTACAGTGCTTTGTACAGCACTCCCGTGATTGAAGGTAAAGGGAGGTACATTCGAAGCAGCCTTCCAACTTGCGCCGCATGGCATGGTTTTGCCTATTGCTCACACATAATACAGACCCGTCATTCATAAACTCCTCACGTCAATAGGGATAATTCAAGGATCCGAGCTGGTCAGACGAAATTTGCGGCCGTGGAAGCTTCGAAGCTGCCGGTCTCACGAGGAAGGGATTAGGGTTTAGGGTTTAGGGCGTCTACCTGCGCAGGGCTCAGTATGCATGTGCCGATGGCGCCACCCCACTTCCAGGGATCTGTGAGTGGCGGCGCATCCTGCGCCCAGCGAACCTCGTGCATGTTGCCCAAGAAGCCATCAGAGCTGGGCTTTCTTCAAAACCCCCGCCCGCTGTGTGTGACATCACTGGCTACCACCCAAATTACTTTGTGTTGGGTTTGGGCTGCCCACCTCCAAAAGATCGTCTTCCTGGTTTTGGTGTTCGGTGGGTGATGGGGCCAGGAATTTCCAGAGTTTTCAAGGGCCTCCGGGCCTCCAGCGCCTCCAGGGAACTACTGGCACCTGGAGGCCTAGCTTCCTTAACTCAGGACCTCCCGCGAATTTGCTGCAGCCAGGGGCCAGGACCCCTGAAACCCCCGGAAGGAGGCGGGTACATTGTCAAGATTTGGCCAACAAGGGTGGCTGAAGGCAGGGCTCCACCTCCCGATGTACGGGAGGAGCCCGGAAGAGTTCTATACGTCCATTCTCCATAGGCTCCTCCCATTGTCTTACCCAGTACGGGTGTAAAGGCTGACGTGTTTCTTCAGTGTTTGACCATCCTAGTCATGGGTGGAAACGGCCTAAGCAGGCCGGGTGGGAATTTAGGGCTTAGGGTTTAAGTCAGTAATAGATCCTAGAACCTAGATTGTAGATAAAGACCAGGCTCTAAATTTCAAACCCTAGACCCTACGTCGTAAACCATAAATGTTGAAGCTTACACGCTGCAGAAACCCCAAGCCTAAACCCCAAATCCTGAACCCAAAATCTGGAACCCGTTGCACCACCTAATATACCTTTTACCACCATAGTTAGAATCTTTTGGGGTTCCGAAGTGTTGCAAGATTTCCTCCATCCACCGTAGGTGACAGCCAAGCGACTCACAAGCAACTTTGCTGAGGTTCCGCAATGCGTGCCCGAGCTACTTGCACCAGAGGATACGGCAACGGAGGAAGGCGATGTGCGGGCATGGAAAGTTAGAACAGGGCTCAGGAGCTATGGCCCCAAACGACCAGAATAGCATTTACGGCCGGGGGTATTCCACTGTCATCATTCTGTAAGAACAAAGCTTGCGCTCTCAACTATTCGGGCTTCTACAGTATAGGCATGGCTCTTACTCTAACACCATCACCGCACCCTTATCAGGGCGTCATGGATCTACGCACAAGGTTTCGCAACACCGTGATTATATGGCCCGGAGAAAGGGCTTAACCTCGAGGAGGGCTCACAATTAGTCATAGCCGTGTTTAGGGTACCTCGCAGCCCCACCAAAAGCCAAATCCCAAACCTTAACCCACGAACCTCGAATTGTGGCAACTCTGCTTCCCCTTGGCAAGAATCATCTAACCCATGGTCTAAACTCCTGGTATCCCCCTGAAAATCCCTAGGGTTTAAAGGTTTAGGGTTCCTTAACCCTTAACCCTAAACCTGTAGTAGTCCCCTTATATAAACCCCCATATAGCCCCCTTTAAGGATTTGAGGCGATAGCTCGAATAAAGAGCATGTCATTGGCTTCTCGGATTCCCAAAACGTTGTCAGAATCTACCTGAACCAATACTGGCCTTTTGTGCTGCATTTAAAGATTTGGGGTTATGATTTTACCTAGCAGTAAACAGGGCCAATCTTATGATAGGTCCCCACTCAGTTACAATTATAATCGTACAGTAGGGAGAATCACGTGCCCCATCCTGAACAGAGTGATGGTGAGTCATCCGGTTATCCCTTGTGTGCCTGGCTTCCGGGTGGGTCTCTTCAATAACTGAGCCGGGAACATTTCTAAGTGTTGGATAAAGACTAGACCCTAAACCCTACACCGTTTCACGTTCTCCGTATGAGAAAGTCAGTCGTTCTGACATGAGCCATAGTCTAAACTCCTCGTTTCCCCTTAATAACCCCTTTATAGTGGTTAGGATTCATATGAGCCATAGGCTGAACTCCTAGAATTCCCCTTCACACCCCCCAATTATAGTAGATCCCTCCTAAACCCTAGCCCCCTTTAAGGAGTTTAGACTATGGCTCTGATATGAGGATTGGAAATATTACTGCTTTTTCAATCAAACAATCGGCATCTGCCACAGCGGCCCAAATGATGAAATTCCACAATCCGTCTGTATGTTATCTATATATCCCCTATCGTATCCGCTATATACATATATGTGGCAACGTTTACAGTATTTGAAATTGCCAATATTACGGTCCGACATTCCTTGTGGGTACCTCCAATAAACAAGCCAAAGCGTCGGCGTCAGTCAGGCTGCACTGAGAAGAACGACTCCTGGGTTGGGGATAGGCGTTGCTTGAAGATTGTGAGTTGAAAGTTAGGCGGGTACCTAATCCCCCAAATACCCCTAAATAGCCTAGGGTCTATGTGTCCTATTTGGGGGTACTTGGGGTCTATACTTGGAGGGTCAGGGGACAGCGCACAGAGCGGCACAAGGCCGTAATCCACCCCTAGAAGGAGCCATCCCAAACTAATGAGCACCAATACAGAAGCTAATAGGTCAAACTTGCCTATCCCTTCTCGAAAGCCTTTCGTCACAAGAGGCTGAGGGCAGCTGCAGTTGTAAGTCTTACCAAGTTGGTCGTTCAAAACCATTTGCTTCAACCCCATCAGCGGTGATGGGCTCACTTTTCGCAAGCACACTTGCGCCATGCAAGCGTGAATAGGATTTGGTTTTTATGGTTTTGGAGAAAAGGGGATCTAAGTTGGACCCCGCCAGCGTTAGCGAATTCACAAGGTGATCATTGGCATCGTGCACAGACAGTATTTCCTACCCAATTTACTGGACATGCGTGATCTCTATGTCCACCCTTAATGGTCCCTTGGTAAGGCAAATGTTGACAGTAACTCAAATGGAGCTCAAGGTTGTGAGTAATTCGCCAAGTGACATTGCAACCACTTGCCTTGGCGAAGAGAAGTTGCAGTCTGAGGTTTCTGATATGTTTTCGGGTTATTTTGCTAGCTGCTGTCTTTCTGAAGTTTATGGAAACTCTACATCTAAAGTCGTAAGTATGGGCCCCGAGTATGGGCCCTTGGCCCGTTTAGGGAGATTCTTGACTGAGAAGCCCAGGGTACTCACCTTACCTCAAACGAACACGGAACCGCGGGTAGCCCCTCTTGAAAGCAAAGTAATCTCTGTAGATCCGATTTTGGGGTTCCGATTGACGTTTGAGGAGGCTGAAAGTCTGTGTATGTAACAGCCACCGAGTTCAATATAGAACCTTGGACCCTGAGATTTTGTGCTGCTCTCTCGTGTTAATAGCTGTTAATCGCAGGTGGGCTAGTTTTATGAGGACACAACACGTTTTCTGCCTTCAAATGACAGGGATATCTCATCAAAGGTCACGAACGAATTTAGTCCGACGTCTTCAACTGGAATCACCTAACTTAATAATCCAATTCTCCAATATAAGCCCACCATGCATCACAGACCAGGCACGCCCGCGAAGATGCCCACTTGGTAACTCAAAGGGGACCTTGGCTCTGTGCAAGATTCAGGGGGATAGTATAAAGGGCTTGGAATATGACCATTATCACCCCTAAGTCCAGCGCGCTAAATCCTCAACTCCTACACCCTGAATCCTAAGCCCCAAACCTCAAACCCCTAACGCCTAAAGCACACTTGGATAGTCAGGGGGACTTAGTAAGTAGGTTGGGAATCCCTATAGTCCATACAGTAACCCAAGTTTCCCCTAAGCCCTAAGCCTGGGGGGGCACGTGGAGGGCTCATTATAAACAGTGGAAAATGCCCATTGGAGCTGGGCTGCCATCCCTGCTGCGTCCACATGTCGTGGCCTCACGAAAGAAATGGCTCTCACCCAACAATCGTAATAACCCCAAATGGAACTACGCGGGAACCCTTGGGTATAACCTAGCAAAGAAGGACATGTGGTTTGGTACTTGGCAGTTTAGCAAGGACTCCTTGAACTAAAAAAAGTAATGAGAGTGTATTTGGGGGCCAGAAACAAGAAATGATGTTTCGCCTAAATCTTTTGAAGCCGAGAAGATGTCAATGTTAGGGACTGCCGGGGACCGAGCGCGTAATCTCATATCGGTAATAATAGGATAGTTACAGAAGACTGCGAAACCTTTTGCTGTTGACTCAAGGCGCCTGCGGGAAACAAGGTCACATCCATACATGCACTCTACACAAACTGACCTAGGCTGCCTACACTGCAAACATGGAGTGATTCACACTCAACCTGTTCTCTAGTCAGTTTGGAGATACAGGTAGCAAAACTACACAAGCTAAGTGATAGAAGATGCCTCCTTGCTATCTTCTTCGAGCAAAAACAGCCAGTGCGACTTGGGCTCTGGTATTCCAGCCCTGTATGTACACTTTGTACATTAATTATGCTGCAAAAGTATGCCCTCAGGTCATACACACGGATGTGTTCACAGCTTGCTCCTTGAAATCTCATAGGAACAAGAAGAAAGGATCTTCAGCAAGAAGTCCGATTTCATGCTTTTGGTAAAGCAGGCAGCGACCTGAGTAGCAGTGTCGCACCAGTCTACTCTATCACCCCCTGCCGGGTAGTGATTCACCGTTCTCGTGCCATCATCGAGAAATATCGCCTGCCTAAGCGCATTGAGTTCTATTTGTAAGCGCTTGTCTTGCACTCTCGCAGGAACCTCTACATTCAGATGATCCACAAGACTTCGGCAATCGGATAGCATGACATGTGGAACATGCTTCCTGGCAGACTCGTACCACTCTGGACCCGATGATAGGTGTCCGTACATTTCGGCCAGTACGGCGCGAATCTTGTCGCCGGCCTCCTGGGCATTCTGCAGGGCATATGTCCCTGCTTGAAGGGTTGCCCTACATACTCTCTTTATAGTGGTACTGCTACATGACACGAGTGCCACGTCAAACAGGCAATTGTCGGGATCGATCAATTGTTCAACAGGGCAAAGGAAGTGAATACGTCCCTGTTGCGACTTCAACTGTGTTTCCCCAGCAAAACTTGCGTCTGAGGCGGTCAACACACCTAGCTTCATAAAGTCTAGGCTGCCTGAATGACGGTACCTGATTTTCAGGTCCTTTGTTTCCAAGGCCATTTTTAGTACCTTGTTAGCGTAGCTGAAGGTAGAGACCTTGGCTCCTTTTATGCTACTCTGAAAGCGAGAAACCCGGTATAGAATATCCGGTCAAGCTTGACGGGAAACCCAAGATAAGGATCCAACGACAGAACGCAGTTGTCGTTCTTCCCCGTTAGTCACTTGGTCAGAAGGCTTCCGACCCTTTTGGATGTCGATGTAGGTTGTTTTCGTTGTGTTGTCGGTGACGTCGATCAACACATCCTTGCCGGCAAGGTTGAATTGCTTACCGCAGAAACGGAGTCTACCTATCTCACGTTTCCCTACCTCAAATCGGCTGAGAAGCTTGTCCATGACTACCTGTCCTGATTCGGTACAGGCCCACAGGAAGTCATCCACATGAGTGGTTAACACGAGATCCACTCGCCCATTACTCACGTGGTAGTAAAAGGCAGGAAAGATGCGGCTAGCACGAAGGCCTACATCTAATGCGTCGTGGTTCACCTTCTTCCAGAAACCACGGCCTGAGTCACAGAGTCCGTACACAGGTACTCTGATCAAGAGGTATGCTTCCGGGTCTACCCCTGGAAGTCCGCCGCTCGGCTGTCGCATGATGACTATGCGATCTATAGGTAACGCCTGAAAGTGTGCGTTCCTTATGTCCGAGCTCTGAGGTGGAACACCTTCAGCAACGGCGAAAGCGGCAACTATGCTATGTGTTTCTAGATCCGACGTGGGTGCGTCGGTCCTTACGCCTGTGGCATCCTCAAAATTGCCACACCCAACGAGCCTGGATTTAAATTCGGGAATGAAATCCGGCTTATATGTTGTTCATGTATGTTCTTGATTGTATCTACCCATTATCATGGGGAGGGCAATATGTCCCTCTGTCAGCAAGTCGGAAAGATCTTGCCCATGGATGGGTATTGCAGCTTGGAAATCCTCATATTTCTTCCACTCTTCTTCCTCTTCTTCTAAGATAGAGGCAAGCGGCTCGTCGAAGGGATCTTCCTCTTCGACTCGAGGCTCCACCACAGGGACGTCGGCACGAGCGTCTCTGTGATCCTCGAATTCTGGGTTACCCCGCGCGATAGCGTCGGGAATAACAGGCTCATCATTGAGGACTTGATGCGCTAATGCCTCCGCATCAGTGGCAGGTCGGAGGTTTTGTGCTGAAACTAAAACCGGTACGTTTTCGCACAACAGCCAAACGTCCTGACCTTCCGAACCTTCGCGTCCGATAACTCTAGACGCGGGAGACCACACGGTCTTGCCACCCTTGTCCCTACGAAAGGTAACTATATCCCCTACGGCGTGCTCATAGGGTATAGGCTTAGCATTCCTAAGTAATGCTCGCTGGACTCTTTTGGAAGTGTCCATATGCACAAATGCTTTCTTGGCCTCAGCTCTCGCTTTAATGCTCGCTGGACTCTTTTGGAAGTGTCCATATGCACACATGCTTTCTTGGCCTCAGCTCTCGCTTGATGCTGCAAAGCAAAGCGGGACTCAGGATCGATAGTATCCTGAATAGCACCTAGGTCTGCATGCCCTTCCTCATCCATGAGTGAAGGAACTCCTCTTGGGGCCTTGCCGAGTACCCACTGATATGGGGAATAACCTCCATGACGTAGTAAGCTGTTCTTAGTCGTACAGCATTCATCTAAAACAGATTGAACACTGGAGCGGCCAACGGCTTGAGTTTGGGATACGACCTTGCGGGCCATTCCCTTGATAACACCACCATGGCGTTCCACACGTCCAATGGCTTCAGGAGTTTCCAGTGGTGCATGGTGCACTTGCACACCATGTGAAGACATCCACTGGGCTAGCACGCCGCGGTTGCGCAGACCTCTGTCACAACGTAACACTTCAGGATGCCCGGCCCAGGTCATCCACTTGCGCTTGAGAGCGTCAAGTCCAAGTGAACTACCATCACCGGATGGGAGTTTACCAGAAGTGGCGTGATGTGCTTCGCCCACGAGCGAAATCTGACCATGCAAAGTGCCAAACATGCTATGAGTTGCAAACTTTGCTGTATTGTAAACATGCACCCCCACAAGAAAAACTCAATTTGGCACACACATGGAGGGTTTAGGGTTTAGGGTTGCTCTTCAGCAGTCCCCTTGCCCTTGAAGTATATAGCCTATTATCGACATTGCCTCAAGCGACCTACAGTCGATAGTTCCCTTGAACTAATGGAGTTGGCCTCCTTATCTAGGTTCCCCAGTAACCCCAGAATAAGCAGGGTACCCTTTTTCCTGATGGTCAATTTTAATGGGGAGACCCCAAAATAAAAAAAACAAGGGAAAAGGGTACTACTGGGGTACCTACGTATCAGGGAGTCGATTAGGGACTATACTGCACTACCAATGGGACCCCTCTGTCCACCCTTCACGGCGCCTCGGTAACCCTGATACTGACAAAAGCTAAAGTGACTGCAATATGTTGGGGAGTATGAGCGAAACGGTTTAGGGCTTAGAGTTGTTTTGCACGGAAACGTTCCTGAAACGCCCTATATACGCTCACAAAAAGCCATGACGGAAGCTTGCTGTGCATGGTTGAGATCCTGCACCACCCTCCTGTACTTTTATACACTAAGAACGCAGAAAATACTTACATATTTTGGTATCTTACGTGATGTATGATTTCCTCCTGCCACTGTACCCAGCCCACAGATCCCTGTAAGCCTCCTGAACGGGGCCTTGATGTCCCTGTAAACTCTTCAGGCTCCGTTGTTTTCACCAGACCCTAACCCTAAACTTGAACCCGAAGCACCCTGCACCATACCATACCTTGGGCACTGCCCTCACCCTGTAACAGTCGATATTGGCCATATTTAGGGCGCTATTTGACTATATTATCAATACAATTCAACTGTTACAGAGTGGGGGCAGTACCCAACCTATACCACACATCAAGTTCCATTGTTCCGCAAGCGACGGTCGCAAATCATTTCTCGAGCAGGCTTCCCGCACGAGCTCTAAATCCAGGGAGACAACTTCAGGATTTGCGTGTTTTAGAGTCGTTTAGTGTTAAATTATTACGGATGGGGTTAGGGTTTAGCACCCAAAAAGTACACCCCCACCCCCCCAAAAGAGCCCTATTCGGCCCTACGAAGTCTCACTGAAACCCTCGGAGTGGGTACCTTTACGAGCATGGTAGTCTCATCGCTTACAACTTCAGGATTCAGCGCTGTGGGCCCACTGCTGGGGCCTACATCGAGAACAATCTTGTAGTTACAGGGTTTAGGAAGGTTGAGAGACTAGGTTTCATTGTTCGAGGGCTTAGATACTGACCAAGAATGGAGAATCACATGAAAACAAACATGGAACGGACAGTTTAGCTCCAGCAAAACGAGCCATAAGTGAGTACTGGATTTGAGTTAAAAGAAATTCTAGTATACTCCTTGGAGAAGCATATGAATATTGCGCTTGGACACTTAGGGTTAGGCTTTAGCCTCCAGCAAAGCAACTCAGATGATTGTTGGCTCTCCTGGGACACTGTTGGTCCAAATCGCTTGTGGGGTGAAACCTGGTCTTCAAGGGGAGCCAGAGGCTGAACGAAGGAAACATGGCATTCAACAAAGGGATACATATATCAATAAACATATATATATATACAAATATCTGTATAGTGTTTAGGGATTAGGTTCAGGGACCAGAGGTTAGGGTTAAGGGAGGGTTTAGGGGCTCAATCCCCCACCCAGTCATGAGTACCACAAAGGACGATTCTCGGTTTATTGTCCCTATTAACTTCATATTTAGGGGCTCTTACTGCAGGGGGGATTGACCTCAGTCCTAGCGCACTTGTAATCTACCTTCCACTGTACTTATAACGTAGAGACAAGTGCCGCCCAAGTCTCAAATACGCTTAGGGTTTAGGGTCCAGAATCATAACTGGAAGAGAAGTACATCTAGATGTTCATGGAGGTGTCTTATGACAAGCGCCAAAAACATGTCAAAACATCGCTTGCCTAAAGCCTATGAATACAAGGACTTGGATAATTCCAACCTTCACACTAGGATTACATTAGGATCCTAATTTTGGGAGCTGGGGTTGGCAAAATCTTCTTATGAAAGTCAAGGGTACTTGGTCAATGATTGCCTTAAGACCTGAACCCTAAACCCTAAACCGGTAATTCCAATTTAATCTATTTCCTGTTTCCTTTCCATGTGATACTCCGCAAGACGGTTGGGTGGCAAGCTTCAAACCGCAGGGCGCATCAGCTACCCTGGACCCTAGACGCAAAACGTAAAAAAAAAGCACCTAAGGAGTAATCTATGCAAGCCCTAAACGCTGAAACCTTCAGACCCAATCCCTAAACCCTGAACCCTAAACCCCAAACCCTAAAAACCCTACGCCCTAAACGCTGAAACCTTCAGACTGCCTCTGGAGCCCCTTGACTTTTTCCGGCGTCATAACAGCACGGAGGCCTTTCGCGCAGGAAGGATAACCGCAGTAAAGATGAGGAGTTTGGGGATTGGGGGTTAGGGTTTAGGGTTTAGGGTTTAGGGTTTAGGGTTTAGGGTGGGGATTGGGGCTCAGGGTTCAGAAACAAGATGCAGCTATGCAGTCTGATGGAAGCCTTCTGTAGTCTTCAGATGTGCCTTTTATATGCGGCCGGCGCTTTCCCCTGGAAATCCTGAACCCGAAATCAGAAACCCCTGAACCCTAAACCCTAAACCCCTAACCCCTAACCCCTGAACCCTATACCCTAAACCCTAAACCCCTAAACCCCTAAGCCCTAAACCCTAAACCCCTGAACCCTAGACCCTAAACCCCTAAAGGTGCCAGGGCAAGGAATCTGCCTCTTTGGGGGGGGTCCCCATAACAAGGATTTGGGATTAATATTGGGGTCCCTTATTTTGTTTAGGGTTTAGGGCTTATATTGAGGTCCGATTGTTTTGTTTAGGGTTTAGGGTTTAGGATTTATGTTGGGGTCCCCCTATTTTGGGAAATTTTCAAATTTTAATACTTAAAGTCGAACATATAGTACCTATATTAGGGATTATATTATTTTGGGGTTTATATTGGGGTCCCCTAATTTTGGGAAATCATCAAAGTCTTGTAGTTGGAAGTCGAACATATGGTACCTGTATTCACTCCCCAACTCCACCTGCGGCACCAAGAAGATAATCACGGCAAGAACTTACATGTTGCGAAGCAGTAGCTTGGCGAAGTCAAAACAATTGTAGGCGCATTCTTCAAGTCTGGGACTCAGATAAAGTATTTCTGAAAAAAAAAGCATTTCTTTGAAGCCGTCAATGAACTAGATGCGTTTGGCTATATATGCTGTATGCGCAGTGGTGACCCTTACTTTGAAGTAGACTACTCAAGGTTGTGCCCTTGCAGGATGGGGGAATTCGCCAAAACGCCTTCATGGCTACAAGTTGTGGCTCACCTGAACCCCAAAAGTATGTAACAAATTGCCTTCTGGTCCGTTTTTAGTTGTTTTGCGCTATTATTTTACCTACTTTTGGGGTTAAGGCAGGCTTAATTAATTGGTTATACCTACGTACTACACGCCCCAAGGTCAGTCAAGAGAATTGAGACCCCTATATAGCTCCTATGAACACCCCCCCTACATAACCCCTATGACTAAGAACCAGGAAGAGGTTAGGAGGACCCCCCACCCTTATAGTCACTATTACTGGGTGGGGGTCCACTTCAGGAAGAGGTCAAACCCTAGACCGTGTGTCCGAAACCAATCAGCATACCAACGCGCCTGCCCACTCAACAAGTTCACGGCGTCCTCGTCAGCCATGTATGAACCGATGCAGTTTACCTAGAAACCCTCATTACCCATAATAAAAGGCTACTTTTAACCCAAAGTAATAGGAATTTGGGGAAAGTTACCTAGAATTATGGGTACCTGGCTTTCTAGGTTCTGCGTTTAGGGCTTAGGTTTTGCAGAGCTTCAAAAGGTTCAGGGTGGTGCTAAGGAGGGCAGGGTTGGTGGCAGTGTCCCGCTGCTTGCCCTGCAAACCTCTAAACGTCAATAACCCGGGGTTTAGGGTGTAGGGGTTTAGGGTTTAGGGGTTTAGGGTCACATGGTGTTAAATCCCTACCGCCCTTAACCCGAAATCCTATATATATATATACACGGTTCCCCAGTAACCTCTTCATAATAAGGGTACCCTTTTTCCTAGTGTTTTGTTTCAATAAGGAGACCCCCAAATCAAAAGGGAAAAAGGGTACCACTGGGGTACCTAGTATACCTATATCTCGAACCCATTCGGGGGCCCCCTATCTCCCGCGAATTTGTAGGACACCACTCCGTGACTGCTGACTGCCCTCCCGCAATTGTCTAGACACTAGGTAAATCCTAGGACTATACTAATCTCATATGAGCCATAGTCTAAACTCCTTGAAGGAGGTTAGATGAAAATTATATAGGGGAGCACTATAGGGGTTATTAAGGGGAATACTAGGAGTTTAGACAGTGGCTCGCTCATATAAAAACCTCTAATCGTACCTAGATCTTTGTGCACCAGTAGGTTTAGCGTTTGGTCAAACCTGATGCCATCACTCTAAACCCTAAACCCTAAACTCTATGAACCCTAAACCCTAAACCCTATAGACCCTAAACCCTGAAACCTAAACTCACAAAATCTGACCCCTAAACCTTGCGCGAGTCCTCGAGAGTCAGGCTTCTCCTGGAAGCCCACCTCGCTTGCTCTCAGACTTCGGGTCTCTCAAGTTAAGGGTTTAGGGTTGAAGGTTGAAGGCTTAGGGTTTAGGATGGGCTTTAACCCCAACTACCTGTAGTTTTATGAGTTCTGCCTACTAGTCTAGAGGTAGTGGCTACGAAGGTGTTGGTGACTGGGGTTATGTGAGCGATTTAGGGTTTTTCGGGTTTAGGATGTACAGGGCTTCGGGTGTTGCGTTGCGGGGCTTACGGTTCAGGTAACTTCTCACTCCCCTTCAATGGCAGCTCTACGGATCCAGGGTCTGTAGGGCTTTGTATTTGGGTTCTGGGAGTACACCCTAAACCCTAAACCAAAGCTGGGGTTTCTGGATTCATTGTTTAGCCCAGAACCATGTAAATGTGTGAGCAACACACACAGACACACAGATGGTGGCTCAATGGTTTAGGATTCCCCAACTTCCACCAGTCGGCAAGTCTAGAAGCCTGCATCCAGGATACGGTACACAAAGACCAGCCCTAAACCCTAAACCCCCAGCACCCAAACCCTAAGCCCTCAAAACAGGAAACCCAAGAGCCGAACCCCCACCACCTCCCCCTTAAGTAGATAGAATATGGCTTTGGGTATATATCATAATATGATCCCCATATAGGGGGACTATGGGCTCTTATCCCTGATCCATGCCAACCAGGCGTAGCATCCCTCACGAAACACCGTCCAGGGGTTCCTAGAACCTGCCCCTTTAACCTCTAAATCCCAAACACCCAATACCGCAGTAGGTTTCATTTCCCCATCCACCCACGTAGTCCCAGCTAAGCCTAGCAGCTGGCCATTATATAAAAGTCTCAGAACCTTAATCTGCGCGAATCTGGGACAATTTCCTGCAGCAACCACCCCACTGCGGTAAGGTGGGATGAGGTCGTTCTACTTTGCTAAGAACCCTAACTGATATAATCCGTATACCCTACACAATCCCTATATCCTAAACCCCAACCTAGTCTCTGAGCCCTAAACCCTTTTATGAGCTACAGTCTAACCACCTAGTATCCCCCTTATTTAATACCACCCATGATACTTCCCATTTTTTCCCCTATATAACTCCCTTTAAGGAGTTTAGACTATAGCTCCTCTATAGCCCTCTATTCCCCAACCCTAAACCCTAAATGCATTGAGCTCCAGGTTCTTGCTGGGCGACCCCTATACTACTTCCCCATATAATGCCTCATATAAACCCCCTTTGAAAATGTTTAAACTATACCCTAAACCCTATACCCTAAACCCTGAACCCTAAACCCTAAACCTTAAACCCTAAATCCTAAACCCTAAACCTCATGACATGACCGCTGGGGGACTTTACAGGTCTTAGCGCCCAGCTCAGCAGGGCGCTGGTCGAATCCGAGGTATTGAAGCTGCTCCAGGACAGAGAGCCCTGCGTTTCGGGTCTTTAGGGTATGTATGGGGGTTATATAGGGGTTCTATGGATAATGGAAAAGAAAATGGAAACAACTACTATTTAGGGTTTAGGGCTTAGGGGTTTAGGGGTTTAGGGTTTAGGGCTTAGGATTTGGTGGTCAGAGTTTACGGTTAGGGTTGAGGTTTAGGGTTTGTGACCCAACTTTGGTATTGTCCCTTTTCAGAAGGGACCAGCTGGCTCTACAATCTCTACCTGGGCCCTAAGTAGGAATGTGGGAATCCCCTGGGGCCCTGAGTATGTACTATATACCCACCCTACACCCTAAACCCTAGACCCTGAAGCTTCAAGCCTTTCCCCTAGACCCCATACACCTGCATGGATCCTTTAGGTTTTAGGGCAGGGTGTAGTAGGCTTGGCGTCGTCGCCGCCACCGCTACCTACCGCTACCTACCCTGCAGCATCCTGAGCGCTTAGCCCCGGACTTCAAAGACCTGGGGTTCAAGGTTTAAGCTTCAGGGTTTTGGGTTCAAGATTAGGGTTTAAGATTTAGGGTTCAGTGTCTAAGATTTAGGGTTTGGGGTTTCAGTTTAGGGTTTAGGGTCCCTCAAGCTGCAAAGGTTAGATAACAAGACCAAGAGGCCCATCTCAGGGTTTGGGAGACTAATTACTAAAAGCCCTCAAAGGTTGTCCACGCCCCCAAGGTGAATCATAAACTTAGGGTTTAGGGTTAAGGGGTTTGGGGTTTAGCCCAAAACCCCTAAACCCCAAACCCTAAAACCTAAAGCCCCAAAGCCCACACCCCAAGCACGAATCACGAATCCTTACTCAAGATAACGATCTCGTCTGAAGGGTGAGCTGCCTTGGCTTGTTCAATGATTCGGATGTTGGGCTCTCCAATGGGCGCTCTGTCCCGAATGCGTCCCAGCTGTAGTGTTAAGGACACCGTTATAGTCAATCGCCAAATGCCTTCCCTGCGGTCGAGGGAACTTACGCACTGCGTCGCGAGACAAATAAAAGCGTCATAAGTGCTATGCAGGAAGAATGCCTCGAGGTGAATATACACCCATCCATGTGTGAGGAGGATGCACCTGTAGCCCCAGTTGCCTATAGTCTACAGATTCATGGTTATACCTACTAATTACGGGGTAATATCTACTAAGCTGTAAGTAATTGGGGTTGTAGGTCATTCTAATCTATACATGAACCCCAAAAGTATGTGTAATTATAGCCTTTTGGGCTGTTTTTAGGCGTTTTGGTCTATCATTTTACCTACTTTAGGGGTCCAGGTACTGGGACTATGGAACCCCTTTGGCAATCCCGCGCAAATGGGGTTATAGGAAGAGAAGAGGCCTGCAGGCCAGGCCACTGACTGGTGCTTAAGGGACAGTTGTGTAACGTTGTTTTTTTTGTGGTTGAACTCCTTGTATGAAACATTATACCCCAAAAGGAAGATATGATCTTACTCTATATTGAGTACAATAGTATCCCCAAGTAAAGTGAAGTGCTACTCAGTTGGGATTTGGGGTCTAGGGAGCTCAATCCCTAAAGCCTGAACCCCTAAACCGTCCTGAAGCCCTTAATTCCTGCATCCCTAAACCCCTAAACCCCACACCCCCAAACCCCCAAACCCCCAAACCCCTAAGCCCGTAAACCCCCAACCACTAAACCCCTAAGCCCCTAGACCCCCAAACCCCTAAGCTCCTAAACTCCTGAAATCTTAAAACACGCCTTTTGGGATGGTCTCGGGCAGCATCATACGCTCCATCGGGTGGCAGGCATCCTCGCAGGTTCTTTTGAAGGTTAGAATTTAAGGGTTTAGGGGTTTAGGGGTTTAGGGTTTAGGGTTTGGGGTTTGGGGTTTAGGGTTTAGGTGGGTTTGGGGATTAGGGTTAGGGGTTTATGGCTTAGGGCTTCTGGGTTTAGGGTTTAGGGCTTAATTATGGGTTTAGGGTTGAGGGCTTCTCGGGTTAAAGGGGGGATGCTAAAGTTTAGGGTTAGGTCCCTTTACGGCGCTTGGGCTTCTGGGCTTCAAGCTAGGTAGGTTTTCCGTGCTAACGCGCCGGTTGGTTAACACGATTTTCGTTTATCACGTAATGATTTCACAATAGAAACACGGTCCTTTACTTCACGGCCAAATTGTGCAACAGGTCCATTACTTCCTGCATAACACGTGCTTCAAGTGAAAAAAAAATCACGAGGTCTTCCGTGAAAAATAGCACGTCAACGAGACTTCAGGTTGCAACGTGGCGCGTTAACGCATGACACGCCGTGAAATGCCTACCTAGGCTTCAAGTGCGGTTTAAGGTTTAGGGTAGTTGAGAGGTTTGGGGCTTAGGGGTTGAGAGTTGAGGGTAGGGATGAAGGGATGTGGATATATGGGGGTTTCCCAAAATTAGGGTAATGGAGAATCAAATGGAAAAATAAAATGGAAAATGAAATGGAAACTGGGATTATATAGGGGATTATAGGGGTCAGGGTTTCCCAAAATTAGGGTTACCCTTCTGGCGGGTCCCCATAATAAGGGTTAAAGTATTTTGGGGTCTATGTTGGGGTCCCTCTATTTAGGGAAACTACCATATGTAACCATATTCCTGTCGCGATACGTACAGCGTTTTCAGGAGGCGGCGGGTCATGGGGGGAAGATGTCCATATATAGCTGTCTATCTATCTATTTATCTATCTACATTCATGTATTATGTCCTCAGCGGGCTCTTGGGGATTCGCTGGCTTTGGGTTTAATTGGGAGCGGGGGTTGAGGTTCAGGGCGTTGGGGTATTCGGGTTTGGGGATGTCAGGCAGATACGAATCCCTTTTCGGCCACTGACGGTGAGGTCTCTGCTCTACAGGATAACTAAAGGGGTTGAGGGCCTCATAATATATTCCCCCGCCCTACCCTCATGTTCAGGACGGATCTGCGCCTCGTCTTTCCCTCTCCCTAGGCCCTGAACCTAACATTCTAGATCCTGGAATCCCAACGCTAAACCCTGCACCTGAACCCCAAAAGTATGTAAAATAATTGCCTTTTGGGCTGTTGTTAATTGTTTTGGGCTATTATTTTACCTACCTTTGGGGTCCAGGTACTCTCATCCCTACACCCCGAACTCTGAAAAGAACTGTTGCTGCCAGACAACACACACTCATCAAGCAGACACCCAGGCAACTTGTTGTCACGTGCGTACCCTCGAGCCTTCTATGGCCTGGTACCTGACCCACCCCGAAACATGTATATGCATATGTTTATATATACATAGATAAGTGTATATATATATATATACACACACATACATACATATACATATATATATATTCATATATACAGCTATACACCCGATATCCCCGTATAACCCACGTGGTAACTACCCTGAACCCAAAACCCTGAACCCTAAACCCTAAATCCTGAACCCTAAACCCTGAACCCGAAATCTTAAACCCTAAACCCTACCCTTTCAAGGGACCTGGCATCTTTTAACTCAGTGAACGCCAGGGCACCTCAGAGGGCAGCTCTTCTACCCTCTGTGGTAAGCCTGCGGCCCGGAAGCCTCCAGAAGCTTTGGGGTTTAGGGTTTTAGGAGTTGAGGGTTTTAGGGTTTAGGGGTTTAGGGTTTAGGAGTTTAGGGTTGAAGCTTTGAGGTTTGTAGGGTTTAGGCTTTGAGGTTTATAGGGTGTAGGCTTTGAGGTCTAAAGGGTTTAGCGATGTAGGGCTTAGGCTTTGGGATCTAAATTACTCCAACCCCTGTAACAAAGACTCCATGACTATGATGTGGCTGTAGTGGGGTCCTAAATGGCCCTAATTTTAGGGGTTGGGGCAACTAAAACCCCCTTGTTAGGGCAGCGGTAGAGTGGAAAAGACCATGGAATCTGTCCCTGAACCCCAAACCCTAAACCCTTGCAGACTCGCGGGTTTGGGGTGCTGTAGAGGGAGTGGGGGAGTGGATCCCTACAGTGCAGAATTGAATTGAACGCTGCTCGAGCGCGTACTGTCAGCGCTCCAATGGCCGCCCCTGCATTAGATGCCTTGAAGTGGAGCTTGTCACTTTGGTCGTAGAGGTTGCCCGCGATGAGGCTCTCGAGCGACATGATGCGCTGATCTGTCAGCTCCCAGAGATTCAGGGAATACGACGATCGCGCTGCCCCGATCCAGTCATAGGCACTCTGACGCTCGGCAGGGATCGATTCTTCTATGGGGATGAGGGCCTGGGGATGAGGGCCACGTTTACCCTCTTGTCGAGGTGCTCTTTTGGCATCTCAATCACTGCAGGGTTGGTGTACTTCACGCTTCCGGGACAGTGCCCGCGACAGTGCAGAAGCAAACTGGGAAAGAGAATGGAAACTCAAGAGGAAACTAAGATTCAGCCCTAAGCCCTAAACCCTAGGCCCTAAACCCTACACCCCTAAAACCCCTAAACCTTAAAGCCTAGAAACCCTAAGCCCTAAACCCTAATGATTTTTGGGGTGACATTTGAGGGAGTTGGGGAGTGAATTCCTATAACAGTCTTGCTGCAATCTGAAAATACCATTGCTACTAAAGATCCTCCATGACCCTACCCAAGTTCTACGGTACTTCTGGTTATACAAGGTGTGTATTGTCCATCATACCTCGATTTCCCCCCCCCCCCTCCCCTTAAGCGCCTGTAAGGTTACAATGTCGAGATGACTGGGATGCTAAGAAGCAAGACCTACAATCTCTCAATCTTCGGAATCCAATACTAACTGCGGATGTGCCCGAAAGTCCGTAAAGAATACCTATTGTTGACGGGCATTTTGAATCCCTGGGGCAAGCGACGGTCTCGCAATCTCCCTAGAGCCCGACAGGAAACCAATTTTGATGCTTGTCAAGATCTCCTAGTGCAGATAAGTTCTCTTCTCAAATGCCAGCCGAAACGTATCAAGGGGTAATATAGGCGGCTAATTGATTACCATTATCATGTTGAGGTCCACTTAAGAGTACCCTAAACCCTAAACCCCCAAACCCTAAAGCCTCAACCCCCCAACTCTAAACCCTCAATATGGAAGGAATGCAGAGCCAGAATACTGGTAATTAGTTCAGCTCCTCTAGCACCCTAGACCCTGAACTGTCACCTATTGCAAAAGAAGCTTGGTTTGGGTTTAGGGTTTCGGGTTCAGGGTCCGCGAGTGCTGGGCTTAGGGTTCCTTCCTTGGAGGGTCAGGTCGACTTAGTAGGTAGATTCAAGAACATCCCCGATGATCCATTTATTAACCTTGGGTACCCCCAGTGTTATCCTACTTATTAAATCCCCTGACCCTCCCCTAAACCTTAAGCGATGACTCCCCATACTTTACGGAGCAGTTAAGGAGCTAGGGATAGTCTATCTATGAATATATATATATACAATATCAATATAGTAGGGGGAGCTATCCAGAGCCCAGGAACCTCCAAAACCGTAGGGGAGACAAACCCCAAACCCTAAACCCTGAAACCTAAACCCTACATTCCTACATCCTAGACCCTAAAACCCTAAACTTTGAAACCTAAACCCTAGACCCTAAACCCTAACGCGGAACCCCAAACCTAAAACCCTAGGTGCCCTGACCCTCCAAGTGAGTAGCGTTTTTTTTTTGGTGGTTAAACCCAGTAAGATAATGTTCCTTATAGAAAATACTATACCCCAAAAGGAAGATAGAATCTTACTCTGTATTGGGTACCATAGTATTCCCAACCCTAAACCCTAAACCCTAAACCCAGCTCATCTCCCCACCTTGGGGTGGGCCTCTTTCCACGCTGCTGATGGCCTGCCATGGTCAGGTGGCTGGCTGGTGAAGTTACCTTTTTAGGTTTAGGGCTTAGGGTTAAGGATTGAGGGGGCTTAGGGTTAAGGGATTTAGAGTTAAGGCTTTAAGGTTTGGGGTTTAAGGGTTAAGGGCTTGGGGTTTCGGGTTTAGGGTTACTGTCATGGGCAGGAACTGCATGCCTCCAGTCTGGGCCCAGTACAGCCATTCTGGGAAGTACCTGCTATCTCCCACCAGAGAAAGCCTGACATGAAGACCCTGACAAGCCGACCCGACATCATAGTTATTCAAAATACCCGTCCCCCCAAAGGGGTCATACTGTATGGTATGTTTGTTTATGGGTTGTAATCTCTCATTAAGGAAGTGCACTCCCTCTTGAAAAGGACTCAGCAGCAAGTTAGCACTCCGGTCTCCTCCAGCTGCAATCCCAAGGCAGCTGCGCGTTTAAAGTTTAGGGCGAAGTAGCTACCCAATTTTGCAGGTCTATCGGAGCTCCCAGACTCCCCTAAACCATACTTCTGCAACAGATCTGGGACCATGTTCGCACTTATTTAACATTACTAATTATTAAACCCCTTATGCACTAAACCTTAAACCCTCAAACCCTAAACTCCTAAACCCTTTACAGTACCCTAAGCCCCTTAAACCCTACGCCCGATAGCCCTTGTAGTACTTGTAGGGCTGCCTATTCTGCTTTGTAACTATCACTGCTTACCAGTATGGGTTGTTCTCATAAGGGACTATATACGTACATGTATACACACATCATATAGGGCTTAGGATTTGGGGTTAGTAGGAAATAAGGGAATACGTTAGACGGGGACTTTGTAGGGATTATATTCCTTTATTCCCTACTAACCACCAATAAGTATTAAACCTTGAAATTCCCTGTTGGGTGAGCCATAGCCTAAACTCCTAGTATCTCCCTTAATAAGCCCTATAGTAGTCTCCTGTATATAGCCCCCCCCTTAGGGAGTTGAAGCTACAGCTCATTAGGGTACTACAACCAGGGAACAGAGATTCACTCCCATGCTCCCTCTGCCTGCTTGGGCAGGCAGTAGCCCACGCACTCCACGCGTGAAATCAAGCACCGAGGTGCACCCTCTGACGGTCTTGCCGGGCTCAGCAAACATGTGAGCCACAGACTAAACTCCATAAAGGGGCTTATATAGGGAATTGTATAGGGGCAGTATTATAGGGCTTACGAAGGGGTATACTAGGAGTTATAGCTCATGTGGACCATCTCCGCCCAGAACACTTCTTTTCGGAGACCAAGCGAATCAGTCAATGGCCTCAGCCTTTTACGTCATGCCGGGAATCCTCCTCCAGACCTTGCTCACCGTGCACCTGCATGTGAGCTGTAGTCTAAACTCCTAGTATCCCCCTAGCGCATGTCAGGGCCTGCACCTTGCCCTTCAGTCTATGACATTGCAGCACCTCTGCCCATCCCGCCACCGCGCCCTCCTCCAACCTGAAAACCGTAGCTGGGGGTAGTGATAGCTTTGCCAGTATGCTGTGAACCCCAATGAACCCATAATGGTGCCGCTCATCCGCATTATTAACCTGCCTCTTACGTCCTCCTGAACCTCAAAGCACTTGCACATACGCGATGGTACCGTGCAGGCAAAAATGCATGATCAGAGGGGCGCTACGAGGCAACTACACAGTACACAGTACCTGGAAAGCGCAGTTACCCGTAAAGTTGAAACCCAAAATAGGGGTACGGACCTGGAAGGTACGAATTGAAATTCCTTGATAGACCCTAGACCCGAAACAGGTGGGCTTCCAAGTTTCTACGGCCCAAAAGTATGGGCCGTTAGACTTGAGGTCAATTTGTATCTGATAACCCATTATTAACATTATTGCAACAAGTACCCTAAATCCTAAACCTTAAGCCCTAAATCCTAAATAAGGACACCTTGATTTTGGTTACTTTTGCAGAAAGGAACCCAGAACCCAGAAAGGGTAGAGGGGCCCACGGGGCCTCCTCGTATACCTAATGCCTTAGCCTCTGTGTAGCCTGCTAGACCCTTAGAGTGACCCCAAAACAGGCTCTATAAGGACTGGAGGGCCATGGTGTCAACCCTAAACCCTAACCTCCGAAAAGCCCTAAACCCTAAACCCTAAGCCCTAAACCCTCAGCCCTAAATCCTCAGCCCTAAACCCTCAATCCTAAAGCACTAATCTGAACCCTAGACCTTAAGCCCTAAACTCTAAGCCCTAAAGCGTAGTGCCTCTGAGGCCAAGGAGGGAAGAAAGTCTTCTCTGTGACACTCCTCCGAAGAGTTAGTTTCCAGGACATGGGATATTTCTCAAAGTTTTACAGATGTAGGGTTCAGGCTTTATAGGTTTATAGGGTTTAGGGTTGAGGGTTTATGTGGGGCTTACATGGTCATAGCGGAGAAAAGAAAAAAACGATTTTGCTTAAGGAAGTGAAGCTGTTTTGTGACAGCTTGCTAGGGACGAACCTATAGGATCTCAGGATGGGTCGTTGCGCTGTCGAGATTTGGGGTTATAAGCCCTGTGAATAAGCCTTACAGTGGACCGAACTATGTCCGTACTCAACTTGCTCAAGAAAGTTCTGACATCAACGTAGTGTTTATCTCTCTTCCCAAGTAACCAGGGCCAAAAGAGTACAAAGCTTAAATGTAAGGACCAAATAAGGAAGGCCCAAAAGTTCAAAAGTTCTTCCATTGGCTAGGTAAATTGTGGGCTGTCCCCTCTAATAACCTGATTCTATGATTCTTCATTTGCCTTAGGCTGTGGCCCCCTTAGACCTGTAGTAACACAAGTTTTATGTGTTGAATGATTCCTTTCGGTTCTACTGTAGTCTCCTTAGACCTATAATAGTATTTTTAAAAGGTCCTTAGAGTTATACTAGAATGAATATTAGAAACAATTCCTAAGGACAGTACCGTCTACTGAATGAGAAAAGTCTGATTCCTTAAGTGAGGACTAGCGTAGAACTGAGGTACGTGAGATGACCCCGCTTCTGGTATGTTTAGGGTTTAGGGTTTGTGCTGGGGTTTAGGGTTTAGGGTTTAGGATTTCTACCATTCTGCGGGCCTCCGTAGGTCACGTTTAGGAGCCCTTCTAAACTGGCATATTGCTGCGGCAGCCTTAAAGGCTGAGAGCCTCCGAGCTATAAAGCCGGGTCACGTGTAAACTTCTTTTCGGCAAGAACCCAGGTACGGGGTAGATAAATTTCCCTAAGGGTCTAAATACCTCATAATCCAATACTGACACCAAACCTATAACATAATCTTTTTACTCAAGCCCCAAGTACCTCATTGACGGGCTGGTCTCGTCCGAAAGCAGGGATGCCCTTTGCAAACCTTCAAATGCTGTAACCCTCATAGTAGAGACTCCTGCAAAGACCCGCAGCAAAGTTGAGACTCTCTAAAATCTTCTTTTTGTTGGTGGTTGAACCTAGTAATTAAGACTATATCCCAAAGTACTATAACCCCAAAAGGAGGATATAATCTTACTCTATATTGGGTACCATAATATCCCCAAATAAAATAATACTACTTATATCGGGATGAGAGTAGCAGTGAAGGGCGCTGGCCCCAAACAAAAGAGTTTACAAAG
>CAJNIZ010019003.1:52771-62843 GCA_905231905.1 Symbiodinium pilosum
AAGGGGATGCTAGGGGTTTAGACTATTGCTGATATAGTTCTAGTCCCCCCCCCCCAAAAAAATCTGAAGTTGTTCGTGAGAAGCTTGCACACTCAGGTGGGAAAGCTTCAAAGAAAGAGGAATCTGGAAGCAAAACCCTAAAGCCTAAACTCTAACCCCCCCCCCCCCATTTTAGAGGGTTCCTGAGCTCCCTAAGCATTCAACCTAAAACCTTAAACCTCAAACCTAAGCCCTTAATCATAAACCCTAGATCCTAGACTCTAAAACCAAAACACAACGCCCTAAACCTTAGTGTTTCAGGTCACCTTGGTGTTTGGAAATGAGGCTGGCAGCATAAATTACTTCATGACCCGAAGAACCTCATATCTTGGCTTTCGGGGTTTGGGGTGGCTTAGCGGCTTAGGCTGAGAGAATGCAAGCTTTCTAGTGTCAATCCTGCCTTCAGAGACATCAATCGTGCCTTCAGAGACTCCAATCTAAGTCCCTATCCGCAGCACGGAAGCCATCCCCAAAGCGCGCTCGTGCGGTTTTTCTTGACTTGGTCGTCCTGGTGCTGCGTGGTTTAGGCTGCAGGATTCATCGTTCCAGGGTTTACTTACTGGTTCTTAGTAGGGACTAAGGGAATGTATTACGTAGGGACTATATAGGGATGATATTCCTTTATATCCAACTATCAACCAGTAAGTTTGGAAATTTCAGCCCCTAAACCCTAAACTAGAAGTGGATTTCCTACAGATCTAGGGCTGCATCTCCAGATGTATACTTCCATGATCCTCAAGCTGGATGCTGGTTTAAGCAGAAGGTAGGTTTAGGGTTTGGGGTTAAGGGTTTGGGGTTTAGGGTTTAGGGTCTGGGGTTTAGGGTTTGGGGTTTAGTGTTCAGTTGTAGAAGCACGGGTATAAGTTTCTGAATGGTGTGAGACTCAGTGGGCGGGTGGGCATTTGTCCGTCACTTGCTAAACCGGCTGAATCAATCCTAGGTGCAAACTACGAATCCCAACCATAACCCCCAAACGTGAATCCTAACTCTTTAAGGGTTTAGGGGTTTAGAGTTGAGGGTTTAGGGTTCCCTGTAACAGGACATATGGAGGTCTATATAGGGAATGGAAAAGAAGCTGGACACTACCAATCTATCATTTACGGCTTTTCCTGTTTAGGGATGTCATATCAAAAGACTCCGCCCGCCCATTAAGTTGTCCCAATCAACATTTTATGCTATACCACAATAAGCATACTCATTGTTTGCGGTTGGGGGGGAGGGGGTCTTTCTCAACCACCTACATATGTCTACCGGAGACCTACCTTCCCGCAAGCAAAACCCCTTCAAAAGGGAACATATTAGTTTTTCATGAAGGTATATTGTGGCTACATAAGGATGTGTCTATTATATATGTGTGCAGGGATTAGAATTTAGGGATGGGGGTTCAGGCCTCGCCCAAAGAAGCATAGAAGCTGACTAGGTAGGGACAAATTTCGAAAGGACACTGGTCTTTGTAGGGTCTTTTGGGGGCCTCCATGCGAATTCGAAGGCCCTAGCCTAAACCCTAAACCCTTAAACCCTAAACCCTAAACCCTAAACCCTGAAGGCCTAGACCCTAAACCCTAAGCCCTAAACCCTAGGGCATCCCAGTTGCCGAGTTGCCTTGAGCATCAATTTTTAAATAGCAGGCGTATAGACATCCCAGAACTAGGTTGGGGGCCCCAGAAACTGTTGTGGTTTGATAGGGATTATGTAGAAGTATGAAGCAAAAGCGGAGAAGGTTTTCAAACCTGTATACTCTGAAAAGTGTAAAGCAAGTCCTTGTCCATGACCCACCCAGCGTTACTGCGCGGGTGGTGATTTTTAAGACAACCCTTAGAACCTCAACCGCTTGCCTATCCAGCTAGGGCCAGGGGCTCTGTCCTCGTCTCTCTCAAGTGTCCACCGCATGCCCTGCATAATCTATATGGTCATAAGGGCATTGTCGTTACCCCAACACCTATAATAAGGACCCTACAACTATCATGTGGCTATGATTGGGTCCTAGTTTTTTGAGGAGGTTGAACCGTCAAAACCTCAGAAATCTTTTTTCCCCTGCGTATCTCTAGCTGTCCCTAGATAATCGCGACAATCGGCCCCATAACCAATTCCTCCATTCCTTGGTAACCACCCCAAACCATGAATCCCCAATGATACGGTCACTTCCATGTTCTTTTCCATTCCTTCTTTCCATCTTCTTTCCTTCCTGTGGAGGGAGGGAGTCGCGAACCACCCTGAAAACCTTACACCCAAGGAGTTACAATGCCTCGGGGAGAGTAACTGGTGCAAGGTCTCCGCCATCGTCCATCCCAACCACCAATAGCCGCGTTCATGAGATACTCCATAATCTAGGGACTCCCAAAAGGGATCCGTGTTGGAAACGATACATCACTGTGATATCCCTCATAACGTCTTTAAAGGGACCGAATTCCAAACCCTAAACCCTACATCCTAAACCCTAAATCCAAAACCCTGAACCCACCAGAGAGCCAAAGTCCTGCAGTTTCAGGTGGCGCCCCGTGTCTACGAACTCCTGCAATGTCAGAGACGTTGAGATGATGTATGGCTATTGTAGTTGGAGTTTAGGGTTTTTTGGGCCTTAGTGTTTTGCGTTAGGGTTTGAGGTCTAGCATACACATGTAGAAGCTCATGAGAAAGACATGGGGCCGTAAAAAAAAAAGAAAAAAAACGTTCCCAAGCTTGGTTTCCTTAACACAATGTTATCGGTAAACTTCCTCTGACTGGGGGTTTGCTCTTCAGGGACGTATCCAAGAGGTTCAGCACATGCTACGATAGTGAACTGTAGCATCGGGCTGATAGCGGTAGAGTGTTACGAGCGGGCGAGTTAAGTCGCATCACTGTACAGCCTTGGCCGGGGCCAGGGGCTTCCGAGGGGTCTCAAGTGCTCAAACGTGTTATCGGTAGGTTATGGGTAGCGTTATCGGTGAAAAACATCACGGGGAATGAAAAAAGCCTCTGACCGAACTACTTATACAGGAATCGTCCTTATCGGTTATTTTCCTCCGGTTATCGGTAAAGACTTTTTATGAAAGGGACAAAAACTTAAGGGGCCCACCAATTCTAAGCGAAGAGGCGCGGGATCATTTTACCGTCCCACATGAAAAATGGCATGCAAAATAACTGGATTTCATATTGGGCTTAAACCGGATACGACGCCCAAATGGTTATCAATATAGTGTGGAAGTGTCTTTTAGGTACCCTGTAGTATAACTAGAGAATAAATCAAGTTTAAGTACTTCGGCCCCTACAGCATTGTAGCTGGGTTTAGGGTTTGCCATAGGACATAGGGCTAAGCGCGTATAGGGCTTATGGCTCAGGACTTCGGGTTTAGGGCTTAGGGTTTCGGGCTTAGAGGGCCCTAGAGTTTATAGGGCTTGAGGTGCCAGTGGGATTGGGCCTTAAGGGAAAACTCTCCTTCTCAAAAATCAAATGAGTAGTGTTTTTTGGTGGTTGAACCTAGTAAGATCATCTTCCTTATAAAAAATACTATACCTCAAAGGGAGGATATAATCTTACTGTATAATGGGTACCATTGTATCCCCCACCCAACAATACTACTCAAATGAGGCTAGAGCTGGGCAAAGGCAACATACTTTGTTGTTCCTGAGGTGGAGCTGTTAGGGTGTATATGCCTCCTTAAGTAGATAGAATATAGGGTTTAGGGTTTAGGATTTAGGGATTATAGTCCCCCTTGAGTAGATAGAATATGGCTTTGGGTATATCATAATAAGATGTCCATATACCCCAGATTCTATCTACTTAAGGTGGACTATATATTCTGAATAGTAACCTACATGGCACTTAGGACCCCATATTAAGGGTTCACCCTTAGGTACTTAGAATAGGAGTATGAGGGAATCGCAAAGGGTTCAGGGTCTGAGGTCCAAGCTAAGTCCCAGAGAGTAACCAAGGCCCTGTTGGACTTATGCTCCGTAGCAGCTACAACTAGGGGTGAGCTCGTGAGAGATGGTCATAAGTTGCGCAACTCTAGGATTCAGGGCTTGGAAACAAGGGATCGGAGCCAAGGCCCTAAGCCCTACACCCTAAACTAGGGTTTAGGGTTTAGGGTTTTAGGGTTTAGGTTTAGGGCCCTACACCCTAATTCGGACATCCCAAGAAGGGAGTGGATACTTACAGTACCTAGAAACACCTACAAAACGGGACCCGTAAATTTGTGCCTTTCTTTATCACACTTTTTCAAAAGGTCCGGTGAAGTAGCTCCAGAAGTGTCCCTGAGACACGGTCTCAGGGACATTTCTGGAGCTACAGCCCTCTCAAAAACCAAGACCTGAAGTAAGCACCTCACATCCACACCTAAACCCTAATCCCTTTAAACCCTAAACCCTAATCCCTTTGAACCCCACACCCTAATCCCTTCAAAGCCTAACCCTAAATCCTAAAACAGGCCAGTTTACCGCCCCTTCCAGCACAGGTGTAAGAGGTAAAAAAAAAACTTTAGCAGCTTCAGGAACACTTCATATGAGCTTTAGTCTAAACTCCTAGTATCCCCCTTAATAAGCCCTATCGTAGTCCCATATATAATCCCTATATATCCGCCTTTAAGGAGTTTAGACTAATAGTACATATCAAACAATGTTTTAAAGCAATTAGGGTTGAGGTTTAGGATACAGGGTTGAAAGGGGTTTAGGTTTCGGGTTTAAGGTACAGGGTTTAGAGGGATTAGGGTTTAGGGTTTAAACGGATTAGGGTTTAGGGTTTTATGGTCCCCCTTAAGTAGATAGAACATGGATTTGGATATATTGTAATAAGATCCCCATATACCCCATATTCTATCTAAAGGGGGGCCATACATCAACCAATGTTTTAAAGGGATTACGGGTTTGGGGTCGTGGTGTTTCACCGTTTTACGAAATCCTAGAGGCCCCACGCCCTACGCACGCTTTAGGGTGTAGGCAGGGCTTTGATCCCCTCAGTCACCCTTGTAACATACACATTCTCCAACAGTTATGATTGCAATAGACTATCGAGACTTGGTAGTTTCCCAAAACAAGGGGACTCAAATACAGATCCCCAGAATATGATCCTTGTACTGGGGACCCCCTAAATGGCACCCCTAATTTTGGGAACCCTCACTGACAACATAGACAGGCTGGTGCTGGCATACATGTATATAGCAAGTAATATGGTTCCCCCCAATTTTGTAACTTAAACTAGGTCCCTTAACAGCAACCCAGAAAAGGTGATGCAAGATATCTTCCGTCCATGCCCTAGCCAAAACCTTGAGCCCAAACACCCAATTCCCTTAACCTACACTCCAGCTACCCAAACCCTCAACCTCATAGACCCTTATCTGGACCCTCCAAAAGCAAAGGAATTTCTCCGCACTTTGCGGGAGAGTCCAGGTACTCCCTTTTCCCGGAACCTGAACCCTAAAAGCATGGTTTAGGATTTAGGGTTTAGGGTTAAACTCCAAATCCTAAAGCCCATCAATTCTATTTGGACCCCAACAAAGTAAGTAAAACAATTGCCCAAGTCCAGACTACAATCATTCCACATATTTTGGGGATTCAGGTAACTCGCACCCTGCCAGAACCCGAAACGGCCCTAAACCCCAAACCCTGAATCCCAAACCTCGAACACTTAACCCCTAAACACTAATTCCTGAAACCTTAAACTCTGAAGCCTAAACCCTAAATCCCTAAACCCCTTAACCCCTGAATCCCTAAACCCTACACCCCTAAACCCTAAACGTGAGCTCCTTCATGTACTTGTCCACGAAAGCCACGAGCTCAGCAGGTCCATTCTCCTTTTTGGGGGCTCAAAGGTTCAAGACATAGGATATACCTGGACCCCAAAAGTATGTAAAATAATCTGTTATTTTGGGTTTAGGTCTATTATTTTACATACTTTGGGGGTTTAGGTAAGGGTTAAGGTTTAAGGATTTAGGACTTTAGGGTTAAGCTTTAGGATTTAGGGTTCAGGTTTAGGGTTTGAGGGTTAAGGCGTAGGGCTTGAGAGTTAAGATTTGAGGTTTAAAGTTCAGTGTATAGGAGCTAAGGTTTAGGGTTTAAGGCTTGGGGTTTATTTGTCAAGGCTAAATTTTCAGGGCTCTAGGCTTGCAATTTCGGAGCACTAAACCCCAAACCCGAACCCAAACCCTACAGTAAACCCTCAACCTTGTGATAGTGGGACTGTAATAGGAACATACCTACCACACCCTATATAGCCCATGACTTCATTCTTGGAGTTCCTTGTTCGGGATCCCCGTTTTACTCTTTTTACAGGGACTCTGCTGACCTGGGAACCCTAGTATGTTTTGCTCTCTGTTAGGATTATAATAAGCTGGAATTAAGCGTATTTCCAAGTACCCCAAAGGGTAAGGCTTAACGCTATCTGGTTTCTGTTGAAATACTATTCGAAAAGATCATGTTTAATCTACAGTGGGCCCAGGTATACACAAAATTGTAGATAGGGTAGTTTCCCAAAATGGTGGGGCCCCAATATAGACCCGAACAGACCCCAATATCATATAATCCTTATTATGGGGACCTCCAAAAAAGGTATCCCGGTATCCCTAAATTTGGGAAGCCCCCGGGTCCAAAAATACGGCAGCTACAATATGGCGGTTTCCCCAATTTGGAGATATCTGTTTTGAGGCCCCTATTCTGCAAGGGGTTTAGGGTTTTGACCATATATGAGCTATAGTCTTAACTCCTAGTATCCCCCTTAATAACCCCTATGGTAGTCCCCTATATAATCCCTTATATAACCCCCTTCAAGGAGTTTGAACTATAACTCATATAAGGGCTGGAAACTGCCCAATCTGCGATTATGTTTGCTGGAACCTTGCCTCGGCACGGGACAAAAAACTAAGGGTCCAAAACGGTTGATTCAACAAATTATGGAGATGGAAACCCCCACCAGTCAGAGCCTCCGTGAATGGTCATCTCTTTGGTGGTTGCGTCAAGCAAGATTGTTACACCCTCGGGTCGACGATTGGGAGTGCGTCTGTAATGGCGGTCCTTTCCGTCTTTTCATGCTACTATTGAACACCCCCACCCCTAATGAATTGGATGTTCTCCACTATACAAAGTGTTTTTATAAGACACTTTTAACATGAGGGGTGGGGGTATTCAATACTAGTATGAAGGGGTTACCTACCTGGACCCCAAAGGTAGGTAAAACAATAGCCCAAAAACATTAAACAAACAGACCAAAAGGCCATTATTTCACATACTTTTGGGGTTACCTAATGCTTCCCAGTGCAGAACAATTCGGGTACTCTATCTGGCAACCCTGAGGAGGCATCCCGAAGTTTGAAACGACACCATGCAGCTTTCAATCCTGAACAGCACTTCAATAGGGTGTAGGATTTAGGGTTTAGGGTTTAGGGTCCCAAAACCCTGAACAGCCCCAATCTCCCAAACCCTGAACAGCCCTCGAAACGTGAACCCTGAACGGCCCTTAAACCCTCAACATCAACACCCATAAGGCGAGGAAAGTTAGGGTCTTAAGGTTTGAGGTTTAGGGTTTTAGAGGGTTTCTAGGTTCCCCAGTCACCCCTGAATAATAAGGGTACCCTTATTCCAAATACTCAGCTTTAATAAGGAGACCCCCAAATAAAAGGGACAAAGGGTACTACTGGGGTACCTGGGTTTAGGGCATTTGGTTTTGATAATCCCTATATAACACCCATAATCCCTGTAGTTTCCATTTTCTTGTCCATTATCCCTATACAATCCCTAAACCCTAAACCCTCTTAAACTCCTCTCCTCAATAGGGTTTCAGGGTTTAGGGCACCCCAGATTGCTCCTTGGCCATGTCTTCAGCGACTTGGCGGGCGCGCTTGTGGATCTCAGAATCCTCTGCACAGCGCCCGGAGCCGAACTATTTGGGCAGTTCCCCAAAATTAAGGTCTCATTTTGGGACCCCTGCATATTACATGCCTTAATATAATCTATAGCCGAAAGGGGCCCGTGCTTTTGAGAACAATCTATTTGGGAGGGATGTATAGGGCTTAGGATAACGGATGCAAATCGCCACTTCAGCCCTAGATATCTAACATGTCTCACTGTATTGACCCTTCTTATGGGATTTGTTTAGCAAAGTTTGGAGGGTGTTTACGGTTGAACTACAAAAGGGTATGGGTAGATTCTAACCCTAAAGCGTAAACCCTAGACCGCTTTACTACAGCTATGCAAAAACGATTCAAGCTTCCACATTCGACTTTGAAGGGCTGTGTCTAGACCCCGCAACCTATCCCTATTGGGTTGCTACGGTCCTAAAACTAAGTACTTCTTAGGTCCTCACATGCACCCTAAGCCCTGAACCCTAATTTTTTCAACCTACGAACCAGCCATCGAACTACGGGTTCCACTACTACAGTACTGGACCACTCCCAATACTACCCTCCCTAGGTTCCCGCTGAATCGATGTGATCTAAGGATAATTTGGGCTAGATAAAGAATAGTGTAGGTGCGTAGTAGGGAACGTCATAGTGAGCCCTAATTAAAGTCATCTAGGGCCAGTTGAAAGAATCTGCTCATGGCTTCAACGCCGCAGGTCTACACAAGCGCCGAGGACCAAGGTTTGGGGTTTAGAGTTGAAGGCTTAGGAGGTTAGGGTAAACCCTAAACCCTAAACCTAAACCCTAAACCTAAACCCTAAACCCTAAACCCAGGGTTTTGGGCTCAGAGGTGAGGGTTTGGGGGGATTTCGGGTACGCATCCCGTATAGCCCGAACCCTAACCCCACCCTTGCGAACTCCAGTGCTTATCTATTGTAGTTAGGGTTTAGGTTTAAGGTTTAGGGTTTAGGACTCCTTGCGAACTCCAGTGCTTATCTATTGTAGTTAGTGTTTAGGGTTTAGGGTTTAGGACTCCTTGCGAACTCCAGTGCTTATCTATTGTAGTACAACGTCCTGGCGGGGTGGCACGACGGAGAAGGAAACTCGGTACTCCCTCATACTCGCGGATCCTCCCTATCACCAGGTTTATGGTTTAGGGCTAGGGTTTTGGGCCAGGCCCACCTCCAATTAGGGACATGGTACCTAATCCACACGGCTTTGGGCTTAGGGCATGCTTCTTGTGCAAAAGGTTGCTGATCGATACGAGCTGCCGGGTAGCTTCACTCATTAATCAGTAGAATCTGTTGTCATGTGTACATATATACATACTTTTTGCTTACCCTACGCGGGAGTTTAAAGGAGCTCCAGTGGGATGATCTTGTAGGAATACATAGAGAGGGTGCAAAGGAATTTGTAGCAATCTCCCCCAACCTTACCCTAAACCCTAAACCCTAGGCCAACTTGGGGCCGGATTATCATCATCGGATTGGCGTTGGTCAGCAAAATCTTCGCTCCGGCAACCGGGCACAAACGACCCTTGTGGTGGGCTGACATCCCGCGCTATCATGCTGGCAGCCATTGGCATCCTTCATGTCCCCTAAACCCCTAAACCCTATACTACAGGAAAATTCCATCAAGCTCCATCAAGATGTTCAACATCAAGATTCTTCTACCTTCCGTATCGCCGTCCTGGCGTGTATTCTCGAATTTCTCACAGCTGGTGTTTCTAAGACAGCAGAAGGAGCTGTTGATCCCTGCACCCCGAGGACAACCACGCCGCCACCGTTTCCGTGATACAGTACTCCACACTGAATACCCCCACGATAAACCGATATAACCCTATATAACCTTATATAACCCTATCTCACCCAGCCTATGCCCTATATCCACACAGCACAGCCGCCCTGCCGGAATCACGCCGGCTTGGCTGGTGGGGGTTCGGGATCTCTGGATCCGCAAAAGCGGTCAGATGTTTTTTTTGCACGCCTTTTCTCCTCCAGGTTTAGGGTTCAGGGTAGGGGCTAAGTATTATTATCCCCTAAACCCTACATCCTAGACTGTTGGCAGGTAGACTATGCAACCCTCATGGAGTCCACGAATTATCCCAGCTAGAGGAAAACATGTGGCCAATATTGAGGGCCTCCTCAGGTCTCTCAAGAGGTGGGCACCATACGTATACTACAGGGGCTAGTTTTTACCAACATTATTTTGAGGTCCATTTGAGGT
>CAJNIZ010019003.1:62943-75668 GCA_905231905.1 Symbiodinium pilosum
ATGAATTTATGACAAAAGAAACACGTTTCGTTGTCACTCCAGCAAGGTTGGACAACATGAGCCTTCAATTGTGTGTTTGACATTTGGAGCCGAAGAAAGGTCCATTTGAGGTACCATAGACCTTGATTATATAAGGAATATGGAACCATAATATTGGTAATTAATTAGGCCCTATATGAGAGAAGTTTAAGAGGCTTCATGAAAAGGCTTGCATTAAGATTTGGAAGTCTACACTCGTTCCCCAAAGCCCGAAAACCCTGAAGCTAGATCCTGAACGGTCCAAGGCGAGACCCGTCAGGACATCCTAGAAACTAAACTCTTTTGGGTGCAGTAGGCGCTTGATTTAGCCATGCCGGGGTCCTCCACACAACGCACGACGGCATCAGCGACCTTTGCGCAAGCTTAATTGACCCCCCCGAAACCCTGAAGCCCCAAAACTCATAAACCCTAAACTTTAGCCCTAAACCCTACGCCCTAATTAGAGTTGTGATTCGGGCAAGTCCAAAGCTTGGCGTACCCGGTACATACACCAACAGACGACACCAAACTTCTGGAATAGGCTGGCCTATTTAATATATTGGGGTTATATAGGGAGAATGGGAAAATGGAAACTGCTGTATAGTATATTTTGGGCAAGAGGTTTCTGCGCCTAGGAACGTGTGCGCTTAATTTCGCTTTGAATGCGGACTGTTAACTATCATCCCCAACTGGGTTTAGGGTTTCAGGGTTACAGGGCTTTACGGGTTCCACGTTGTATGGGAGATGCCTGAGAACGGAATCTGGTGTGCGTAGCTAACTCGTCACAGTTGGCTGACGTGGGTTTTGAGGGAGGCCCGGTTTTGAAGGCATGCCATTCCCCTCAAAGTTCTATGTATATATACATATACACATATGTACATGGGATTCAACGATTAGGGGGCTCTTGCCCTAGGGTTAAAATCTAAACTCAGCACTCTAAATCCTAAATCCGAAGCTCTCAACCTCCCCTTATCCAGAACACCCGCTACGCCTGAATCTATTCCATACAGGGCGGCCTTGAACAACATTGGTGCGCCCCTTGAAACACAGGCATAGAACAGAAATCATGATCGGCTTAGTGGTTTGGGTTTGGGTTTAGGGTTTAGGGCAGCTATTTATGGGGTTAGGTTGCACCAGATATGCAACATCAGCAGTTAGTGCCCACCTCTCATCCTCGTATTTGGGATAAGCTGGCACCCCAAGCTTCAGTCCCTATTCCCGGAGGAAGGCAAATATCGTTTTTGCAGCCACACACTACACACCCCCAAATACAAAATGCAGACCCATGATTAATAAACCCCCTCCTTTTAAGAGCCTGAATATTAGGATCCCTATTACAATCCCTATTAAGGAGAGGAGGTTTATTCATCAGGGGTCTACATTAAAAAGCGTCGCGAGAGCAACCCTAACACTCCCCCAAAGAAGAGTGGAAGCCTAATTAGCTTTCTAACAAAGACACTTTAGGGTTTAGGGTTTAGGGCTGGCTGTATGGTAACTCTATCTGCCTGGAAGCGGTCCCCAAAAATGGGCTTGAACTTCGTGTGTGGGAGGGGGGAATATGCAAAAACTCAAAGATGTTTTCGGGATATCCCTAGATGTTCACAGCCTGAGAAAAGGCCATTTGAGCTACTGTCTAAACTCCTAGTATCCCCCTTAATAACCCCTATAGTAGTCCCCTATAACCCCCTTTTAGGAGTTGAGACTATAGCATTTGGAACTGTATTCTGTACAAACTAAGGCAAACCACCACTTCAGGTGGCGTAGCGTCTGATTGGTACTATCCTGGGCTGCTGTTGAGGATCTCAAAGTAAGTTGCTATAGTAAGGAAACCCTGTTATTTGCTATATACCCATAATATGGTAACTTAAGTTGTTAAGTTCCTGAACAGCAACCCTAAACCCCGAACCCTAAACCCTAAACCCAAGTTCCTGAACCCTTAACCCCAAACCCTAATTTGGACAGACTTGCATCTTCATTTCTCAGCGCTCTCAGGGGTTATAGCCCCCCTTATGTAAATGGACTATGGCTTTGGGTAGACTATCATAAGACCCCCATATACCCCCATATTCTACTTAAGGGGGACTATAGGGTTAAGGGCTGAGGGTTGCGGGGACTACACACCTACTTAAAACCGGGCTGTTTATACTTGTAACGTGGATTCTAGGCAAGGCTGATTAAAAGCCCGGCCATAAGTACACCGCAGACCTCAGCCTGAGCTTCCCCAAAACACAGCTTTAAAGTTCAATGAAGCACGCGAGGAGATTGATGACGATGACATGGAGCTTTCTGATCAGCCCGAAACTATGCCGGTCATTCCTGGCAACAATGGTACGGCGGACGACGTCCTGCCTGTGCCTCCACTGCAACTATTCTTTGGAGGCTGGCAATGCCAAACCACCTCACCGCCTGCGACCTGTACAACCTCTGGGAAACTTGTTGAGGGTGATAAAGCAGGCCAGGCCCGAGCATACACAGTGGAAAAAATTGAGCCGCAGGCGCCTGTGTCTGGCTGTACTTCCTTTTTGTCATTGGCTCCCTGCTCTGTTGTTATTCCAAGAACCATCCAGGAGGGCCTTAGCCCCTTTAAAAAGGGGTGTAGAGGTACTGGGTCATGTAGGGTTCCACGGAAGGAGCTGAACAAGGCTCAGAGTTTAGGCTTCGAGGCCTAGGCCCAGGGGTGGGGGGTAATGTAGGGTTTAGGGTTTAGGGTTTAGGGGGGGGTAATGTAGGGTCCCTTTAAAGCGGGTTGTGTAGGATTGGGGTGTTAAGGTTAAAGCTCTAGGGCCTTGGGTGGGTCATGTCGAGTTCCTTGAAAGGGGTTGTACAAGGTCAGGATTTCAGAGTTAAAGATCTAGTGGTAAACCCTAAAGTACCTATAGAGGGTTATATATGGGACTACTATAGGGGTTATTATGGGGGATACCAGGAGTTTAGACTATAGCTTACATGCAGTTATGCTAATAATCATATACTTTCCCAAAAACCTATACTAGGATTACTATTACCCAAATCCCAAGTACCTAAATAATTGGGTACATGGACCCTTAGGGAAAGAAACCCATGAACCCGGTTTAGTGTTTAGGGCACCCCATTGAACCCCAAACCTACCAACCCCCAGCTCTAAACCTTGAACCCTGCACTAGCCTCAAAACCTCAAGCTCTGAAGTCTCAACCCATAAGAGTAGTGGTATTTTTGGTGGTTAAACCTAGTAAGATAATATTCTTTATATAGAATACTATACCCCAAAAAGAGGACAGAATCTTACTCTATAGTGGGCACCATAGTATCCCTAAATAAATTGCCCTAAACCCTAAACCCTAAACCCTAAACCCTTAGCCAAGCATCTCCAATTACTACTCAAGTTCACGGAAAACCGACTTTAGGATGACTTCGGGGTTTCCCAAATTTGGGGTACGATTTGGGGGCCATCATAAAGATTACAGCCATATGAGCGATAGTCTAAACTCCTAGTATCCCCCTTAATAAGCCTTATAGCAGTCCCCTATATAATCCCCTATATAACCCCCCTTTAAGGAGTTTAGACTATAGCTCATATAGGCGTCCCCCGTAAGGATTGCTTTCATAGAGTTTTCTTGGGGATTCACCCTAAACCCTAAACCCTAAACTTGTTTTTTCTATTCCAGCGAGGTGAGAGTGAGAAGCTCAGAACTGAGGGTGCAGCCTCTTGCGGCTCCAAGGTACCCATGGCCTTCGTTGCAACCTTAGCCAGTCAGGAATTCAGCCCATTTCAGCCCATGAAATAAGGGTCGGTCCAAAGTGGTAGGCCCCTAGGGACCTAGTGCTACTAGGGATACATGGACATTACAGGGAGAGTCCGTCAGGCATTGCTTAGAGCATGGTTTGGGACATGTACACACTGTTGGGAGTTGCCAGCAATACCTGGAAGCCAATATAGACACCCACAAGACCTCAGAACCCCCTATTTTGGGAAACCCCAAATTAGAGTTGAGGATTCAGGATTCAGTCAGGATTTAGGATTCAGGGTTTAGGTTGTCGGGGCTAGGGTTGAAAAGAATCAGGGTCAAGGAAGCAGAAAATGTATGGGCAGCTGCTGTGGTGGTTGAAGAAATAAGAGCATCTTCTTCGTAGAAAATTCCGCGCCCAAAAGGAAATACCATCTTACTCTTCATTGCCATACTACTCAGTTCAGGTTCTGACGTGAGGAAAGCGTAGGCTGCGTGCTACCCTTGTCCAATACACGTAAAGCATGACACTTGCGCAAGACTTTGCTTGGAGGGTTACGGGCACTTACCAAGCTGGGTACCTACCCCCGTCATCCATGTGGTTCAGGGTTTAGGGTTTAGGGGTTTGTAATCCTAAGTTAACCCCGCCATTAACCTACTGACTAGGTCCCCTGGCCCTCCAAGCGCTCATCCACCCGCAACCCCCAAAGAACCCCAACTTACTACACACCACCTTAGGTCCCTAAAGTCCTAGGAATTACAGTAGTTTAGGGACCTAAGGTGGTGTAAGACTACCTCCATCAACAGTATGACCTCCCACTGAGGTCAAAACCCCCGGAAATCTTAAATGATCCTTTCAGGTGCCAGCCTAAAAATTCCTGGAAAAGCACTCTTGAAAGGGTGGTTTGGGGTTTAGGGTTTAGGGATGGCTAGCCATATAATAACATGGGGGGGAGCTACTGGGGTTGTTATGGGGGGTTATAACCAGGAGTCAAAAGCGATTAGGGATGTCCTTGATTTCCCGGACTCTTTGTTACTTGTATATGCTTGCGAATAAAGCAGCTTCTATAAAGGAATCTAGGGAAAAATCGTCACTTTCGCTGCCACACATAATGTTGGGCCATCAACTGGGCAATAATAACAACCCTTAACCCTAAACCCAAAACAAGGCAGGGAACCGGGGGCCATACACCGGCAAATATACTTGAAAGTTCATGGGAATCAGCGACTACTTATAATTGGGCTTAAAACCTATAGCCCTACTTCTGATCCTCCTAAAAAGACTTGCAGAGGTTACCCCAATAATAAGTAAGGTTCAAAGAAGACTTATACGTAGTTGTTGCTAAGCCCCGTGAACCTACAAGTAGGCTTCTATGGTACAAATAAATCAAGGCAGAAGGGAATATCTTGCCAGTTATTGATTCCGGACTGTTGCAGATGTCCATAGCTGCTTTGGAAGGAAAGTACCTCGTATTTGGAGCCTGCGCTTCCACGGTATGCCGGTATGCATGCTGGGGCTGCACAAGGTGCATAATCCTTTTAACCCTAAACCCTTAACCCTAAAACGCTTGAAGTGTGCACCTCGGAAGTAGCACGGGCCCAACTTGCGATATTATGAGACCTTCACACTAAGTTTCTCAGGATGTCCCGAGGATACCCAAATCTAAGAGGATCCCCTGGACAGCGGCCTCCAAACAGGCTAAATTCCAAGAAGCGTCTGGTAGTTTCTCTAAATACCTCTGCCCAAAGTGTCCATAAGGCAGTTCCCGTTTTGTTAGGACATCCTTTTACAGAAGTGTATTCCCAATGGTCCCTCCTTTACACGGACCGTTTAAAAAAAACAAACCAAACACTAAACCCCACATATCTCTAAATGCAGCTCCCACAGTAACCCGCCTATATACCCCGCCGTGTAACTCTTTTAACCCTAAACCCTAACTCCTATATATATATGTAATCCCCTATATCACCCCCTAAGACCCCCCAAACCCCAAAATACTAATCTCAAATCCTATGCGTCAGCCTTTTAGAAGGACTGTGAGTAGGGTTTTTGTGGTGGTTAAACCCAGTAAGATTATATCCCTTATATAAAATACTATACCCCAAAGGAGGATATAATCTTACTCTATAATGGGTACCATAGTATCCCCAAATAAACGCCCTAAACCCTAAACCCCAAACCCTAAACCCTTGGCCAAGCATCTCCAATTCCCAGCTCATCGACCCGCCGGGCATGATCAAACTGGTCCAGGGATATGGGCAAGACCACCTGGGCATGTTGGGGGTGATTAAAGGGCTCAGGATTCAGGATCTGGGGATTAGGATTTAGGGTTTAGGATTTAGGGTGTAGGATTTAGGGTTTGGGGCTGCGATGTACTAAAGGTTCTCTGGGGAAATTTATCTTGGGATCGTGTAGCAAAAAAACGGCGAACATGGCTCTTCCATCATGGGTTTAGAGCTTTGGCCATTTGAGGAACAGGAAGTTGATCGACTACACCCTAATAAGCCCCAAGCCCGACCGCCGAGAGATTCCCATGCTTGCACATCCCCAGACCCTAGGGTCCAAGGACTCAAATAATAGGATTTTAGGGCCCAAATCCTATCATAGTAATGGTACTTGGGCCCTTAGGGAGACAAAACAGACATCAGGGTTCATAGGAGGGTTTAGGATCTACCTGGACCCCAAAAGTGGGTAAAGTAATAGCTCCAAATCCCTAAAAACTGCCCAAAAGCCAATTATTCAACTTTTCGGGGTTGAGGTAGGGCTGAGGGAAGCTGCAGGCGTAGGAGGGTTTAGGGTCTGCGACAATTCGGGGTTTAGGAGGGTTCAGGGTTTAGGGTGGTTTACGTAGGCTTTTTTGGGCTTAGGAGAGTTCATGGCAGGGCTTAGGAGAGTTTAGGGTTCAGGTTGGTTTAGGGTTTAACAGGATAAGTTTAGGGTTTAGGGCTTTTAGGGTGTAGGAGGGCTTGGGGTTTTGAGGGTTCAGGCCACTTACAGACCAAATAGAGCCGGAAAAACCACAATGAGAGCCTGAATCCGAAACTCAAAATCCAAATCTGTATGATGCACGGGGATGGGTGCCCATACTGCCTGCTTACTCTGAGGGCTTAGGAACAGTCTATATTACGGGCCATATTAAGAGCTGTCATCCAACTGTTACAGGGTGGGTGCAGTACCCAATCTATACCCTAAAGCCCGAAACCTTGAACCCTAAGTCCCCAAACCCTAGACACCACATACCTCTGCATAAACCTCTACCTGGACCCCAAAAGTAGGTAAACCATAGCCCAAAACCACTAGAAACAGCCACAAAAGGCTACTCTTTAACATACTTTTGGGGTTCAGGTATAGCCTCCATATCCACTTTCAAGAGAACTCTAAACCAGGGCACTGTGGGAGTACCAGATCTGGCAGAAGCATTGGTGGTGCCAGCGCCTCCGTGGTGAACCTTGCTGTTGAAGATTTATTTAGGGTTTAGGGTTTAGGATTTAGGTTGGGTTAATATGGGGATAATGGAAAAATGGAAACTACTATTTTGGGTTTTAGGGTTTAGGGTTTTAGGGGTTTAGGGTTTAGGCCTTGGGTCTAGGTGGTTTACTGTTGAGGATTCAGGGGGTTTAGGGTTTAGGCTTTGGGTTTGGGAGGGTTAGGGTTTAGGGCTTCAGGTTCGGGATGTAGAGATTAGTGCTCACCCTAAGGGTCCAAGGAGGACCCAAATAAAAGCGATTTAGGCCCAAATCCTATAATAGCAATAGTATTTGGGCCCTAACACCTTATTGTTTGGGTCCTTGGACCCCTAGGTCTCAGGGTTAGTCTGCTGTTCTCTCTTCGCCAATAACCTGGGCTAAAAAGCTTAAACTTTATTATAGAGACCCAAAAACGAAGCCCAAAAAGCTTAAAGTTCTTCTATTGTCTAAGTACCTAGACCCTCCTTCTACCCTCTATTAGGGCCTAAGTACCCACGATTAGGGACCATATATCCCCAATTAAGGGTACAAGGAGGGTCCTGGTAAGTCTGTTGGAAGTTTGGCAATCTTCGACTCCATCCTTGGAGCCGCAGTCTTCTACTTCCGCGAAGGTTGCTGACGGATGCTTCTGGTGGCAAAATGTCCTTCCCTCGGAGGGATCAGGGGTTAAGCTCAAGAACACCAGAAATAAGTAAAATAATAGCCCGATGAAGATGTCTTCATGCAGAATTGCATTCAGGGCTTCCAAAACTCAATGGCCCCTTTCTGGAGATCCGCGTGTAAAGGATTCATAGTGAACCCTAGACCCGAAACCGCAAGCCCTACTTACCTTTGCATGGCTCTCTATTTCACCGGAGCTCTTCCGGGTGGAACTTAGACCCCGAAACTCTAAATCCTAAACCCTCCCTAAACCCTAAACCTTAAACCAACCCTAAACCCTATATCCCCTAAACCCAAAGCAGGGGCCATCAGGATTGTGGCAGCTTTAGGGACGTAGGGCCTTGTAATAGCTCCTTTTTAATATGGAGTTAATAGGGCCTTAATATACCTACAAGAGTCCCTTGTGGTACCCATTTCTGGGTGAGGGATAGACCCAACCTAAACACGAAATCCTCTAGCCTTACTAGAAACTCTTCATGTTGCCAGCTAAAAAGGTCCCAACCCTCTTGTCTTGCGCATGCTCTGACTTACCAGCAAGCTCTACTTCAAGTGTCAAGCAGAGTTTGTCATTCGGCATCAGGGTTCGGGGCTCAGGATGTAGGATTTTGCGTTTAAGGTCAGGGCGAGTTAGTCATCAGGCGGACCATATTGAAAACTGGCGTTACTATGAGGCTATAGGGGTTATAAGTATAGATTGTAAGTCCCCCGGACCCCCCAAGCAGACGCTAGAAACGTAAGAAGCCTGAAGCCTGGCCACGCCCTCTGCCTTGAACCCCATGTTCTAAACTTGAAAGCACGAGCCGCTGCTCAGACTTCCTCCCAAAACTCTGAACCCCAAAGCCTACTCTTTAGATCTTTAGCCCGTAATTTCATCCCCATTGTCCCCAGACCCAACAACCGCGCAGCCTGAACTCCCACGCCTTAAGCCCCACCCTTCTCAAGGAAGCGTAGAAGGGTTTAGGGCCTATCGACGCACAGAGACGTCAGGGCTGGAGGCCCTGGCATGATCCGGTTTAGGGTTTAGCTGTAGAAGGTCTAGATGAGGCTTACATTGACATGTGAACTAGTCTAAACTCCTTTCAGGGGGGTTATGTAAGGGACTACTATAGGGGGATAGTAAGGGGGATACTAGGTGTTTAGACTATAGCTCACGTGTGTTTTCAAAATCATCCTTAGACATTAGGAGGGCCCCCCACCCTGTAATAGTGGTATAACAGGAATACAAGAGGACCCTAATAGAATCCTTATTATCCCTTGTAGCCACTATTACAGGGTGGGGGGTCCACCTAAGTTAGACCATCCTTGAGGGGAACCTTTATGTGACCCCAAGACATCCTGAGACTCTGCCTGGCCCTTTCTTTTCAAAAGTCCCCCAACTGTGCTCATCTACCTAAACCCCCGAGAAGTATGCAAAATAATGGCCTTCTGGGCTGTTTGTAGGGGGTTGAGACCCCAGATATATCCTTGCCTAAACCCTATAAATCCCAAATCCTAAGCCCAATGTATCCCATATGACCCACTAATTTGTTGGAAACAAGGCTTATCTTACAATTGTCAACCGAGGGGACGATGACGCTGCACCGAGGGAAAAGTGACCCGTGCGCTGCATACTTCCTAGGATTTGGCAAGGGTTTGTGGGTTCAGGGTTCGCTAGGCGGTTTGAGGGTGCTATAGAAACTAACATTTCTTATGGCTCTATAGGCATTACAAAGGGATGAAGGGTCATAAAACATCAGAAAATTTGTTCAAGCCTGCCCCTGTTTAGGGTTTGTGGCTTATATGGGGGTTCAGGGTGTGTGGGGCTTAGGGTTTATGGCTTTAGGTTTCAGGGTTCTGGGCTGGGTTGAATGTTTAGGGTTTGTATTTTGCAGGCTTGGGGTTCAGGATTGAAGGCTTTGGGCTTTTTGTTCTGGAAGCCCGGACAGACCTGTAATTTCAGCTGGTTCCTCCGGCTCTAGATAACAGAATGTTTTTAACAGCAGGAAACTTCTCCTTCAGGTGTGGGGCAATGTACTTGGGTGTCCTAGTGTCTAGCCCTTTTTCCAAGCTCAACTTTCTAAAGTGGTGAATAGGGCCCCTGATAAGGGCTCGGAGGACCCCTAAAGCACATATGGTATATAGTAGGTTCACAGAATCCGAGGGGTAAGGGTTAAGTGCCCACACTGGGGGCCCAAGTGTTCAACCTCAGCAACCGTTGCTTCGTGTTTGGGGTTACAGGCTATGAGACGGAGAGGTTGGTGCGTGAAAGACATCACGCACCCTAAACCCTAAACTAACCCTAAATCCTAAATCCCAAGCCCCGAATCCTAGACCCTAAATCCCCTATTTGGGGAAGCTACCATATGTACACAGCATGAAATCAATCCAGCGAGCCGCCAACAATCCCCTCAAGAGCTCATTGTCGCCCTGAAGTCCACGGCACCTGGAATTTGTTCACCCATTCTTCCTCCAACGTGATCCACGACCCTCTGTCTTGTGCGGTCTCACGCCAGTATTCCCCTACGACCAAGACCACTTCCGGATGGATTCCCATGAGGCGGGGAAATTACTTTTGTGCCAGGCTCCTTGTGGTGCTTTGTTCCCCTGTCCACCAGGCCAAGGGTCTAGATAAGCCCTCTAGAAGCCCTATCGAACAACTATAGAAGCCCTATAGAACGCCTCTAGAAGCCACCGTTTCCTGGCCCATGCAGCCACGGGAGAACCGAGGAAGAGAGGTTTGCGGAGTCAGAGCTTGTCTGGATGGCTGAAGGGTTTAGGGTTTAGGGCGCTGCTGGGTAGGTGTTAGGGAACGTAAGTTTAGCCCCAAAGCAGGGACGCACCGTGCGTGATGGGGTGTCCGTTTCCTTACTGGTGGGTGGGAAACAGGGAAGTATGGTGTTTAGTGTTTGGGGTTTAGGGGGTTTAGCGTCTAGGGGGGATGAAAGGGGTTTAGGGACTGCTGTACCGATTTCTGTAGGCACGACAACCCTAAACCCTAAACCCTGGGGTTCATTCCTCCTGTTTTTACTGAGCACCCTGAGGCCTAGACCAATCTCCAAGCAACTACAGAGGAGCGCAAGCTAGCCTGGGCAGAACATTGCGAAACACTAGCGTTATCTACAATATACTACAGTAGGACGACCCCCCAACCCTGTAATAGTGATATAATAGGGCAACAATATAATCACTATTATCCCTTATGGTCACTATTACAGGGTGGGGGGTCCACCTGTGACAATATAGCAGTTTTCAGGCACTAGATGGGATATTACCTAGTCTATGATTTGGGTTAACCACTACCTCGGAGGTCAGTAAGAGTTCGAGCTATCCGTGCTCACCGACATTAATGATATTCCCCCCCTCCGCTCCCTAATGTTAGTGTATTCCCTATACCCTTTTCTCCAATAACGGCATGCGCTTCATAAACTAACATGGAGCCACATATCAGACTACAGCAGCCTTTGTAGGGCCCTTTTGGGAGGGACTCCAATGAGATTATTCGGGTATTGTCCCTCTTAAGTAGATAGAATATGAGGTATTTGGGGATCTTTTTGTAACATACCCAAAGCCATATTAGATTCTATCTACTTAAGGGGGACTATACGTTCTGGTGGGAGGGAGGCGGGGCGTTTTGGGCAGTCTTAGATGAGCGTGTCTTCCAGCCCTAACATTATCTGTCACCACCTCTAGCTTGCAACGGTTTTAAGATTTCTCTAAATTGCCTGGACCCCAGGTGGAGCTCATAATCTCAGCTACTAGCATTATAAATCAAAGAAAAAGCGTAGCTTTTTGTTGGGGCCCTCCTCCGTTGTAGCCCTGCACCCGAACCCCCTGAACCCAACACCCTAAATGGCGAAGCTGAGGTTCACGAACAGGACCTTCTCCTTGCAGTATGCCTTCAGCTCCTGCACAAAGGCATAATGCAGGTGTCTAAACGATTGTGCTTGCGTAAACACTGTAATTACCGGGAGAATATTGGTAACGCTTATAAATTGACCGTGTAAGGTGTAATTGGGGCAAAGCGTATAGGGTCCATGGGTTCCAAGACCCATCATAATTATCCTTGTCAGGATTTGCTTTGAGATTGCTGCAGCGCAGAATTCACCCCAAGTCTTTGTTCATGGTCTCCCAAGTTGGGACACCCAATATACACACTCAGCTATATTCCTAAGAAGCCCTACACCCTAAACCGCAAATCCGATCTTCCTAGGAAACCCTACATGGCACTAAACTGGTAATAAAACCCTGCGGTATTTTGAAAACTTGCAGGTCTTCGAGCCAACGCTCTATCGCGGCTAAGGGTTCAGAATCGAGAAACGGGTGGGTGGGTTACAGAGGGGGGTGTTCAGGAACCCATGAGGGCAGTTGTAAAAGCAGAGGTCGCGCATTTGACAGACACACGTCTACCAGCGTCCGGCTAGCTACCTTGAATTCAGGGCACACAAAAGCAGGCGACAGGTCTACTGCAAGGTTTGTCTGGTCATATGGTACGCTACCAGTTGAGCTAGAGCTTCAACTCTTAGTATCCTCCTTAATAAACCCCTATCCTACTGCCGTTTCTAACTCGCTTTCTAACCACCTTTAAGGCGTTAAGACTCTAGCTCATTCAAAGTTTAGAACACCTGAACCCTGAACCCTGTGCGGTAATCTGTAATCCCCAAACCCACAAACCGCAACCCCCAAAGTCTAAACCCAAGGACCCATACAGCACCAAAGCCTGAAACCTACAAATCCGCAACTCACAAAACCTAGATGCTGAACCCTAAACCCCTAAACTCCCAAAGCTCTAAACCCTAAACCTTGGGTCAATCCCCCACCCAGTAATGGGTACCACAAGGGACTATTGTAGGTATATTAAGGCCTTATTAAGTCCATGTTAAGGAGCTATTACTATA
>CAJNIZ010019003.1:75953-86383 GCA_905231905.1 Symbiodinium pilosum
ACCTACACCCCCAAAGTATGTAAAATAATAGCCCTAAACCCATAATAACAGCCATAAAGACCATGATTTTACATACTTTTGGGGTCCAGGTAAGGGTATGGGGATTTAAGGATTACAGTAGAGTTTAGAGGAAGGGTCTAGGGTGTAGGTTTTTTTTCATGGGACCTTGAGAAAGGGTGTTGCCGGGGACCCGAAGATACCAGGAATCCTTAACCCTAATGCTTTCACCCCATGCTCGGGACTTCAAATAAGATTTTAGGGCCCAAATACCATTAATAGTATAGTGTTTGGGCCCTGAAACCTTATTATTTGGGTCCCTGGACCCTAAATCCTAAACTCTAAACCCTAAATCCCCTGAACCCTAAACCCTAAACCCCTATTATTGACTTAGGGTTCCAGTGGTTCCACGTCTACCTGCGAAGACTTGCCAAAGCCCATCGACCCTTCAAGGAGCCTCTGAACCTTCGGCTAGGTTTAGGGTTTAAGGTTTAGGGTTAGCTCAAAACCCCTAACCACAGCCCAAAGGGCCACTAGTTTACGTACTTTTGGGGTTCGGGTAGGGTCAATTCATTCCCAAACCCTCGCGGTTTAGGGGTTTAGGGTTCAGCCTGAATCCGAAGCTCTGATCTCCAAGGCCCACAAAGCCAACTAGAAAACCCTGAAGCGCTGACACTGAATCTTACAACAATTCTCTTAGAGCTTAGGGTTCAGGAATTTAGGATTTAACCTTATGAATTTGGACAAATCTAACATCCCTGAGCTCCCTGAGCCCCAGCCACACCAGAGCCCAATCCGTCCCTATTGATGGACAAAGAAATTGCATGCTCCTACACGGGTAAACTGAACCCTACACCCTGCATATCCTGAACCCTAAACCTAGCCCGAATATCCTGATTCCTAAATATCCCGAACCCCAAGCCCTAAAAACCTTAAACCCTATATGTACTAAGTCCTAGACCCTGAATCCTGAACCCTAAGCACCCTAAACCCTAAACCGCCTAAACCCTAAACCCTAAATGCCCAAAACCCTTTAAATCCCCAAACCCTTCCCAAAGCGCACCGACATCTCGGACCATGCCGCGTTCAGGATGCCCCGAAGTCCCGTCAGCTTCAGGGCGCGGAGGCAAAGGAGGGTCATGTACCTTAGCTTGGGTACTGCCCCCGCCCCCCCCCCCCAGTAACAGACTATACTAAGGGTCCTATCAAGGGCTATATATAGGTCATGTACCTTAGCCGCTTTAAGGGTTTGGGGTTTAGGGGGTTTTGGCGAGTTTAGAGGGTATAGGGTTTAGGGGTTTAGGTTTAGAGGGTTTTGGGTTTAGGGGGGCTTTGGGGTTTTAGAGGGTTTAGGGTTTAGGGGTTTAGGGTTTTAGAGGGTTTAGGGTTAGGGGGTTTTAGAGGGGTTATAGGGTTTAGGGTTTTAGGGTTTTAGGGTTTTAGAGGGTATAGGGTTTCAGGGGTATAGGGTTTAGGGGTTCAGGGTTTTAGGGGTATAGGGTTTCAGGGGTATAGGGTTTAGGGGCTTGGGTTTTGGGTTCAGGGCTTTGGGGTTTACGGGTTGATATTGCGCGCATATACGATAGTATCATCTTCCTCAGCTGCTTAGTATACTGTAGAGGGCTAGCTTATCGAGCTTCGACCACTACATCCTAAACCCTAAACCAGAACCCTAAATCCCAAACCCTAAACCCTGAACCCTAAGTCCTAAATCCTAAGCCTAAATCCCTAGACATGCAATTCTAAACCCGAAGCCGAGAGGATTCGAGGTTTCGGCTTTGGCGCTTCAGAGCTTTGGTGTTGCCCTAAGGGTCCAAGGACCCAAATAATAGGGTCCCTTTAAAGGGCTTTAGGGCCCAAATAGCATTGACCCTAAACCCTAAACCCTAAACCACTGTTATTTGGGTCCTTTGACCCTTAGGGTTGGTTAGTTCTTCGGGTGATGGGGTTCAGGTTTTAGAGTTTTAGGTTCGGTCTTGTGGGGTTTAGAGTCTTAGGGTTTTAGGCGTTTAGGGTTTAGAAGTTTAGGGTTTTAGGGTTTAGGGTTGAGTTTTAAGGTTTAGGGTTTTTGGGTTTATATAGGGTTTTAGGGATTACTAGCATTTGCTAGGAGGATCTAGAGTTATGGTTTTGGGTTCCAATGATAAACCTGCCCACCCCGCTACTCCACTCCCCCGCACTGTACCCTAAACCCTAAACATCTTACCTTAGGGAGCGGGGCCGGAGCGGCGGGTGTGATTAGTGGAGGGGACCGATAGGTGTAGGATGCAGCATACGTTATGCTTGCTCAGATATGAGCTATAGTCTAAACTCCTAGTATCCCCCTTAATATACCCTATAGTAGTCCCCTATATAACCCCTATAATAACCTCCCTTTAAGGAGTTTAGACTACAGCTCATATGGTAATGCATCTCGGCTGCTCAGCCCCCCCGAATAATAGAGAGTCTGAGGTTCATGTTTTGGGGTTCGTGGTCTGGGTTTAGCGTCAGAGTAATTACCAGATATACATTCTGAAGACATTGCGTAAAACCACGCTTTATATGCGGCATACAGGGCCTGAAGCAAAGAAAAGGCTTTGCACTCTACAAGCCTGTCTTCCTTTACTTGTACAGTGGTGCTGTAGTCCGTGCTGAATACCTGCAAGACAAAGCCTGGACTCTTAAAGAAGGGTTGCACAGGGTTTAGGGTTTAGGGCTCAAGAAATTCAAGATTCAGGGGCTTCAGTGTAATTATGAGGTCAAGGGTTGTAGGCGTATAGGGTTTAAGTTCAAGGGGCTGGGTTTTGGGGAGTGAGGGGGGTATCGGGCTTGTAAGCTTGGGGATGAAAGTTGTCCGATGTTTCGTGAAGGCCCTTATTCCGCAGAAAAAAGACCTCCTGTTGAATCATACGTGACGTAACCCTAGCTGCTGCGTTCCCTGATCCAAACCGGGCAACCGGGCAGCTTTAAACAACAGTGTGATAATAATCTAACTGGCCATCTTGACATAAACCCTGCACCTCACACTAAGCTAATTATGCGATCTATATAGGACGCCGCGACAGCTGACCTCGGCTCCTCCATGTTGAGAAATTCCCACCCCGAATCTTAACCCCTAAATCCTTCGCCCTAAACCCTCGACCCTACACCCAAAACCCTAAACCCTGAACCTTTAACCCGAAACCCTAAACCCTAAGCCCATTTTTCCAACAACTAAATGAGTCAAGGAGCTTAGAATTCTTGCAAATCATCCTCGGCCAAGCTACGAGAATTTCGGGCTTGAAGTTCTTGGGGGCGTTGTAGGTAGGGGCTGAATAGCTAGAAACCCCGGTTAAAGGTCTAGGGTTGTTCTGGGGTATATGGTCTATAGGGTTTAGGGGTGTTGTGGGGTAAAGGGTTTAGGGGTGGTGGGGTATATTACAGTACATATAGCTAGGGTTATAAGTTATAAGTAATAATATTGACGCTTGTCGCTTCTGCAGGCTTCTACATAGGGCTGTTTGGGTTTAAGAGTGGTTGGAGTTCCGCTGAAACCCTGAACCCTAATTCTAAGTTTGGAGGGGTTTTGCCGCCAAAATAAACTCAACAATCAGCACTCTCCTGGGTCCTTCATCCTAGTCTCTATAGAGTTTCTGGTGTAGATGCTCTCTTTTCCAGAACCTAGTACTATTATTGTTGTTCCAAAGCCCAGGACTTCCCAGGTGAGAAATTTAGTCTGCAAACAATGGCTGCTGTGATATTGCTAGGGGCCCGACAGAGCACACTGAGAAGGTACCTAGAAGGGAACCTAGACATTACGTAGAAGGTCCGTCCTATCTGCTTTGGGGAGCTACCTGGCCTTAACCACCCCAAAGCCCTAAGCCCTAGAACCTACATAGAGCCCCCAAGTACCCTCTATAGACCCCAAAGATCTACGAAAAGGACCTACATAGACCCGATTTTAGTGTATTGCCTAAATCCTAAGCCCGAAACCACATAGACCCTATTTTAGGGTACTTGGAGGGTCTACGTCAACCCTAAACCCTATCTGGGGATCTTTCGGGGACCTACCTGCCGACTGGCTTCTGCAGGCCTTGAGTCTCCCGCCCCAAGCTTAAGCCCTAAATCCTACGTCTGACATCCTGAACCTTGACTCAACTCCCCTGACCTTAAACCTCCCCAGCCCCCCTAAGATGAAATGTGCCAAATATATATATATATATATTAAAACACCACAATGGGGGAATATTTAAAATTAGAGGGTGGGTGGGGAGTTTAATAGTAGAGTGAGGGGATTAACTCGTTTGTAAACCCTAGACCCCAAACCCCGTATATACATGCAACAAAGGTAAAGATTGCATGATAGTTATAGGGTCCCTATTCGACGCGTTTATAAGCCAATTTTCTCCATACCCAGGGGTTCCAGGTCAAAATTACATGATAATTCCCTAAACCTTAAACCCCTAAACCCTAAACCTAAACCCTAAACCCAAAACCCTGAACCCTAAACCCTAAGACCTAAACCCTAAACCCCAAACCCTGAACTTTAAACCCTAAGACCTAAACCCTAAACCCTGAACCCTAAACCCTAAACCCTGAACCCTAAACCCTATAGCCCTAAAGCCCCTATTCTACGCTTGAGGCTGCCCAGCGACGAGCCAAAGCCGAAAAACACTGGGGCCGCGCCCTTGGCCAGGAAGGACCTGGGATGAATCCAATACGCGATTTAGGGTTAGGAGTTGGAGTTTAGTTGTTGTTGTTGTTGTTTTTTTGTCGGACCTTTTCTCCAAGCATTATCCTTAAAGGTGCCTGAGGAGTTTAGGGTTTGGGGTTTGGGGTTTAAGGTTTAGGGTTTGGGTTGAAGTTAAGGGTTTTAGGGTTGAGGGTTTGTTTAGCGTTTAGGGATATATAGTCCCGCTTAAGTAGATAGAATATGGGGTATTTCGGGATCCTATTATAATATATACCCGAAGCCATATTCCATCGATTTAAAGGGGACTCTAGGGGTTGGAGTTTAAGGTTTTAGGGTCTAGGGTTCAGTACGTAGCGCTTAGGGTTCAGGGGTTAGGCTCAAGGTTTTAGGATTTAGGGCGTAAAGCGTTGGGCACACGGTTTGAGGTTTAAGTTAGGTCAATCCCCCCTATAGTAATAGCTCCTTAACATGGACTTAATAAGGCCTTAATATACCTACAATAGTCCCTTGTGGTACCCTTTACTGGGTGGGGGATTGACCCAAGGTTTAAGGTTCAAGTTTAATCCCCCTCCCCTTCATTCCGTGAGCCCCAGGCGTATGTTCATCTTCCAGGACCCTCCTTGTACCCTTAATTGGGGATATATGGTCCCGAACAGTGGGTACTTAGGCCCTAATAGAGGGTAGAAGGAGGGTCTAGGTTTATAGCTCACTTGGGAGTTTTCCTTGAGAGTTTTTTGATGGGTTGTGGGCAGTTATTTGATCTTCTGTTACCCTAAACCCTAAACCCTAAACCCGTTGGAATCCAGAAATCATGAAAAGCCCCTCCCCCACCCACCGGACGAAACAATCTAAGGACTTTAGGAGGGNNATGGGGACTACCTAGGGATATAGGGGTTATATACTGACTATATAAGGGCTATATATGATAATGGGATTAAGGGTCCTTATCAGGGGTCCCTCCTAAAGTCCCTAGAAACAATTTCTCCTCTAACATACCATGCTAATATATTGGCGGTAGCCATTATTCGGGGGAATGAGGCGTACTATCAGGGGAGGTGGTTTGACTTTTGTAACCTATCGGGTGTGAGGACTCAGGTACGGCTCGGAGTTTCGGGCTTCTGAACCCAAACCCAAAACTGCAAACCCTAAACCTCAATCCGTGAACCCACTTTAGGAATGGGAAGGCTTAGGGATTCTGGAGCTTTGGGCTTTGAAGTTTCATGTCGGTATGAAAGTTGAACATAACTCTGTAACCCCTATAGACCCCAAACCCCCAAACCCCAAACTCTTAACCCCACTTCTTACACCCCAGAACCCTAAACCTTTGAGGGTTTTGAGGGGGCTTACGTAGGCTTTGAGCTTGAACCCATAAGGAGGAACCCCCTTTTTGGAAACTCCTATCTTCACCCTAAAGCCAATCAGGACCCCCAAAAGGCCCTTTGAAGGAATCTGTCTAGGTCCTTTTTGTAGGTATTTGGGCTCTCTAGAGGATACTTGGGGGCCTAGGAAAGCCCCAAACTGAGCCCTAAGACCTAAACCCTAAACCCCAAACCCTAAAGCTTTAAACCCTAAACCCTTAAACCCTTAAACCCTAAACCCTAAGCCCTAAACCCCCCCCTTACCCCTGTGCTTAGCGGCTCTAGCGCAGGCTGCATCTCTCCTCCAAAGGCAGAGCCCCGTTGATCCGATGCAGCCGACATCATCGGCCTGGCTTCGGGGTCAGGGGGAATACAGGCTTACTATAGGAATTATATAGGGATTATTATAGGGATTATATAGGGATTATATAGGGGTTGTATAGGGGTTATATAGGGATTATATAGGGGTATTTTAGGGGTTTTATAGGGATAGTGGAAAAGAAAATGGAAACTACTATTTAGGGTTTAGTGTGTAACACAGGGTTATTATAGGGGTTTATAGGGATAGTGGAAAAGAAAATGGAAACTACTATTTAGGGTTTAGTGTGTAGGGTTCAGGGTTTGAGGCTTAGGGTTTATGGTTCCAGTGGGGTTGCGGAGTAAGGTCTTGGGCTTAAGGTTTATGGTTCCCGGGCGGTTGAGGATTAGGGTTTATGGGTTTAGGGTTGCAGAGAAGTTGAGAATAGGGGTTTATGGGTTTAGGGTTTCAGGGGGGATGGGGATTAGGGTTTATGGGCTTAGGGTTTATGTTACAGAAGGGTTAAGTGTAACGGTTTCTGGGCTCCCCAAGGCCAAACCCCAAAGCCGAAACCCGAAGCCCCGCAACGCTGCGTCAACGCACCCAGTGCGGTTGGGCACTGGCAATGCCCAGAAACCAAATCCTAAATCCGAAGCTCTGAACGCCAAAACCAAGCCTTATGGTTCCCCTTAAGTTGATAGAATATGGCTTTGGGTATATTATAATAAGATCCCCATATACCCCAAATTCGATCTACTTAACGAGGACTAGAAAAACTCCATTAACCTGAGCTACCAACCCCGGAAGCTCGGAACCTTCAACCCAAAGGTTTATTGATCAGACTATACGTTTAGGGTTTAGGGTTTAGGGTTTAGGGAAAATCTCAAAAATATGTGTTGAGACTGTTAACATTACTACGTTTGTTCATTATCCGTGGTATTAATTACTTAAAGCTCCTGGGGCCCTCAGATCTGCAGGCGTCATACCCACAAACCCATGCAAAACCCACTCCGTAAACCCCAAGACCAATCCAAAACCATCAACCCTAAACCTTGGGTACTGCCCCCCCTCAGTAACATAATTATAACAGGGTTATATATAGCCCTTAATGGGACCCCGAATATAGACTGTCACTGGGGGGGCAGTACCCAACCGTAAACCCCAAAACCAATCGGAGAACAAAAAACAAAATCAACCCTAAACCCTAAACCCTAAACCCTGACCCTAACGTGTTAAATACGACCTCACAGCCTGCATCCCTACAGTCAACCCCAAGGACCTTTTACCCCAAAGCTCTCAATCCCTGACCCTAAACCCTACAACTCTACGCCCTATACAAATACCTGACCCCAAAAGCATCTAAAATGATAGCCTTTTGGGCTGGTTTTAGGGGTTCGGGGCCATTATTTCACCTACCTTTGGGGTTCAGGTAGACCCTAAACCCTCAAACCCTAAACCGCTGAACCCCCAAACCAGCCAAGTCGCCCGAGACGAACCTCAGCTGGCTCTGAGGCACTCTGACTCTGCGTGTAGGTACATGGCGTAGCTTGGGTTTACGGTTGGCATTTAGGGTTTACCCAAAACCCCAAAGTAACTAAACGAATAATCAAAAAACAACTGAAATATCCCAAGACCGGGCTCTAGGGTTTATAGTCCCCCCTAAGTAGATAGAATATGGGGTATATGGGGATCTTATTATACTATACCCAAAAAGCCATATTCTATCTACTTAACGGGGACTATAACCCTAACATCTAAACGGCCCTATATGAGCTACTGTCTAAAATCCTAGTATCCCCCTCAATAATCCCTATACTAGTCCCCTATATAATCCCCTATATAACCCCCCTTTTTAAGGAGTTTAGACTATAGCTCCCTAAAGCCTAAACCCTAAACCTTAAACCGTAAACCCTAAACCCTTAACCCTAAACCCAACACCCTAAACCTTAAACCCTAAACCCCAAACTCTAAACCCTACGGATTTAGGGCTTAGGCTGGGCAAACCAAGGCTCAGAGTGGGTTGGTGCCCTTACGCAGAAAAATTTGTCAAGCAGGCCCCTCCAAAAAAACCTTTTGCTAGGTTTTAGGGTGTAGAGTTTAGGGATTAGGGGTTTAGGGTTTTAGGGTTTAGGGATTTAGGGTTTAGGGTTTAGGGTTCCCCAGTAACCCCTTAAAGATAAGGGTACCCTTTCTCTCAATCTTCAGTTTCATTATGGAGACCCCAAATCGAAAGGGATAAAGGGTACTATCGGGGCACCTAGCTTTTTATAACTAAATTGGCCCCAAACAATACACTCACCAGAATGACTAAGGAACCCTATATAAACTTTGACCTACCCAAACCGATCAGCAAAAAACAGCACCTCAGATAAACCCTGGCCGTAAACCCTAAAACCTAAACCCTGAACCCTAAACGATCATCCAGGAACAACATTGCTGGTGAAATCCGGCGGAAAGTCTCCGTGAATGGCAGCACTCTCGGAGACTAGGCTGCCTCAGACTGGTTGCTGTCAAGGACCTTGAACTAAATTACCATATCATGGGCATATGTAGTAAATAGCGGGGCTTTCTTGTTGTAGTAACTTAAGTGAAGTCTCTTAACCCCTAAACCCTAACAGCAACCTGGCAGAATGGCTTCTGATTCATTAGGGTCAGGGCTTCGGGTTGGCGGTTTAGGGCTTTGAAGTTCTGTAGCCGGACAATTCTACAGGATTATGTGAGCCATTGTCTAAACTCCTAGTATCCCCCTTCATAACCCTTATAGTAGTCCCCTATATAATTCCCCATATAACCCCCTTTAAGGAGTTTAGACTGTAGCTCATGTAGGGATATAGGGGTATATGGAATGAAAACTGCCCTTTTCTGAGCTTGGATTGCATTCTGATTCCACGTGGGGGCAGGGGGGGGTGGAGTAGGGTGCACTCATCTCAGCAAAACTGGGTTTTAGTATGGTAGATAGTGAGAAATAGAAAAATCCAACAATGACCCCGATTTACAGTTGGGGTTGGGGGTTTGGCTTTAGACTTTACGGTCTCAGGGTTGAAGCTGTTTACGTTTAGGACTCATAACGCTTTGAAGGGTTCGATGGGGACGAAGGAGTTTCTACGCAGTGTGGTGTCATACGGGTCGCGGTAAACGTATTTGTAGGTTTTAGGGGGTAGGTTTTATCGTAACCGTACAGACTCTGAGGGAATAGCATTAGTGATGACCAGGTGGGCATGCCGCTCAATCCCTTATAGTCTAAAAACCTTTTAACCCTTGTGGTTTGGAGCCTTTATAGCTAAAAGCCCTTGATCCCTAAAGAGCCCTGCGCCCCTGTGGTTTCTGAACCCTATCACCATGTAGTCTCCTTAAGCCCTAAACCCGTGAACCCTTGCGGGTTTAGGGCATGATTCCTCAGACTGGCTTTTTTGAAAGCCAAGCAACCTAAAACCAACCAGGAGCCCGAAACCCTAACTCCTGAACTCTATACCTTTGTCCCACTAACAGTCTGTTGGGGTCATATGAACGGTCTTCTGAACTCCTTAAAGGCATTATATAGGGGATTATGTAGGAGACTACCATAGGGAGCTCATTACGGAGACTAATGGATCATACTCAGGGCGTTACATATTTGTATTGTATGCATTCTCCAACTGTTCCTGACCCGGGGGAAGTACCAAATCTATGCCTCACATCACTACGTGGCACTTAGGACCCCTACTGAGGGGTTAACCCTCAGGTACCTATACTAGGAGAAAAAGTAATCCCGAAGGGTTAAGGGTCCAAGCCCCAAGGAGATCAAATCCGAGTCCTTTCTCTAATGCCAACTCCCTAGGCCCTAATACCATAACACTCTACAAAACCCTTAAGCCCAAGCCCCTAAAACCCTAAAACCCTAAACCCTAAAACCCTAGACCCTGAAACCCTAAAACCCAGAAACCCCTAAACCCTGAAACCCTGAAACCCTAAACCCTGAAACCCTAAACCCTGAACCCCCTTAGCCATCTCCAGGCGCAGAAAACCCTGAAACCCTAAATAGTAGTTTCCATGTTCTTTTCCATTATCCCTATAAAACCCCTATATAAGCCCTATATAACCCTATATTATCCCTATAATCCCTATAACCCTAAACTAAGTGAGGGGT